>QLPG01013452.1:0-20255 GCA_003314385.1 Gomphus sp. MG54 | reverse complement strand
CTATTCCGCGACCTACCCTAAACTCCCGGCGCCTCCGTCTCCATCCGTAGTCCGTCCGACCGATCTCGGTCTTCGGCCCCGTTACGGACCTTCGCACTAGCCCGGAAAACCCCTTCGGAAGTACTAGCTAAGCGCCTGACACGCGGACTTAACAAGCCAAGTCCTTACGACTTCAAACACACAACTCAGACCAACTTACATCAGCTCGGACCTGACGCAAACTCGGACTCTAATAGTATATTCAAACTCGGACTCTAATAGTATATTCAAACTCACACTCCTGATCGTCTATGAGATGCAGTGAATGAATCAGAGCCATTCAAACACTTAGAGTAGCTTCGGTACACCATGCATCCCTTACCCCAAACTTACCTGCCGTAGAACCCGACATCTATACGCCACCAAGCCCTTCACCAGCCCCAGACCCACCATCCAAACACTCGTCAAACCCCCTTCTAGAACCCCCAATGTCACCCTTGGATGATGCTAATGGTGAAGCCAACTTGGTAGAAGCCATCACCATGTTAGCCAAACATCTGTCTGGCTCAAAGAAATCATCAGCTCGGACCAAGATTCGAGACCCCAACCCCTTCGATGGCTCCGACGCCAAGAAACTACAACCGTTCCTGGTGCAGTGCACCTTAAACTTTCGAGACCACCCTGACACATTTGACCTGACACATTTGACTCCAACAGTGCCAAAGTAATCTATATACTATCGTACCTAACCGGCACTGCCTTGGACTACTTTGAACCCTGTCTCTCCTCCAAAGAAGACCCTTAATGGCTCTACGATTATCAGGAATTCATCTCCGAACTCAAAGCCAACTTTGGCCCCCATGATCCAGAAGGAGAGGCCAAAGCTGACCTCGAAGCCCTCTGAATATGCAACAACCAATGCATCACAAATTATGTGGTAGAATTCAACAGGCTCGCTGTTCACCTTCAGTGGGGAGATTCTGCACTCCGTCGCCAATCCTACAAATCGCCCACATAGGAAAGCCCGACTCCCTACTACAACTACGATGACTGTCTCAGTTGATCGACTCTCATTACTGGGAAAGGTGCTCCAAAATGTCTTGGGAAGCCTCCACTTCCAAAGCCCCTGAACATCCAAATGACAGAAACAGGGCACTAACCGCTCCAATTGCAAGTACGAGCACCAGACCTCCGAACCCCAGCCAGACCCCAAATAAGACACCATCGGACATGAGCACAAAACTCAGCAAAGATGGCAAACTCATGCCTCAAGAATGGCAATGCCGTTTCGAGCACAACATCTGCCTGTTCTATGGGAGAACCAGTCATATAGCAAAGGAATGTCCTAAGTCAACCTCTGCTGCTGCCAAAGGACATGCAACTACTATCGTAGAAAGCACGACCAAAGCAACAATCTCTGAAGTTGTTAGATCCACGTGTTGGCGCTTAGCTAGAGACTTCTGGAAGGGTTTTTGGGGTGTTCCAATAGGGTTCCGAGGGGGAAGTTCATATTCCAAGGGTGGGGGTGAGGATTGGAATCGGGATTGGAGTCAGGATCGGAATTGGAGGGGATGGAAGTCGGGAACGCTGGGGGTCTTGGGACTGTTCACGGTATAGGTTTGAGGTTGCAGGGACTTGGCTTCAACTTATGTGTTACGCCCTCCTCGATCGTCTGTCCCTAATTTTGGAAAGTCGGAAAGTTTACCGGAAACTAATCGGAAACTATATCACCCTTCTACCAAAGTGGAACGTTCTTAGCTAAAACAGAAAAGGTGTCAGGAGACAGCTCCTGCCCTCTAATGTTTATTCTTTTCCCAGTATATCTTTGATTTTCTATCTTCCTTCCCCTGTTAATGCTTTAGTTTAATTCTCATTGCGCTTGTTTCATTGACTGTGACATGACTGACTTGTGTCACAGTCACTAACTATATAGTTCACTGCTTAGGTAAGGGATCCTCACCTCATTCTCTTCTGGATCCCCTTATCAGGTATGCATTGATATTGTACTTAGTCTCCTCTTTTAATATATATTCACTTCTGGATCCCCTTACCAGTGTCTGATTGGCTCTGTGGGTAGGTTTTAGGGTTTGAGTCCTAAGTCAGGCCTAGAGAGAAGGCCAGGGCTGGGTGGTGTCCCGCTGGTTCTAGCTTCTAGCAGTTGCCCAGGAATCAATACTCAGGTAAGTTGCCCTTACAAAAGGTATCCAAAAACATAGTAAAAGATTATATAGAATATCAGTGGATATAATACTATGCAAGGGAAGAACTAATAGGTACCTGCCAAGTCCCCCTCTAAACAATTCTTTTTGGACAATAACCTGGACAAGCATTAACTTACTATTGTCTTGTTAGAGCACTTGATTAGGCTTTATTCACACCAAACCTTTGTCATGTTTCTCAGGTTAATCATCAACAGCTCTCAAACAGTTTCTGAGGCTAGAGAAGGAGCTGGCAGAGATTCAAGCAGCTGAAACAGCCATTAGCAAAGCCCTTTGGGCAATCATATCAAAACTTAACAACAACCCTACACACACATTCAGACTACCTAGATCCTAAAGATGATCTGATGCTAACCACACATGAAGATTCTGTAGAGGAATGAGCTTAATATATATGATTGCAACTTCAGTAGATGCACAAGGGACACACAGACTAATAAAAGAACCCCTCAGTGTGTGTGGTCAACACTATTTTATAAATGAAGACTACCTAATAAAAGAACTACAAAGAAATTAGCCTATATTTTACATGGAAACTATTTTGCTCACCCCCTCAGTGTGTGTGGTCAACACTGAGGAGGAAATAGCACTGCGCGCGAATGCGTGCAAATACTATGAGCTGTGTGACATCATAATCGACCGCTACTATGAAATTGGAAGATCGCTCGACGTTATCGCCGGAGTTTGAAAAACAACAGCGCGTTGTGCAAAATATAAAAATACATATTTTGAGGTCACCGAAAAATAACAGAAAAAACAATCAAAAATAGAGAAAAAATATACCGATGTTTTCCCATAAAAAGAATGGGTTTAGCAGCATTTTTGATTATATTAGACTTGATTCATTGGGCCAGTCCCAACAGATTCCTCATGCCCTAAACCCAAAACTGATTCCCAAACTCGTCTGGCTGCCACATCTGACTTTGACAGAGACTGAGAGAAAGGCAGAGCTGTAAGGGCAACCTAAGCAGGTTGTCAGGAACCATACGCTGGCAAGCAGACTATTCAATTCAGCCCACTCTGCCCAACTCCGCTCTCGCTCACTATTCAACATTACACCCTCAGCCCATGGACTATATGCACCTCATGTATCTGTCTTGGCATCACATGCTCCTGTCAAATCACTCCACTCATTTACATTACATTCCACATGCTTGCTTTTCCATTCCGTTCTCATTTATGTTTAATATCTTTCATTACGTTTCATTTCATTTTCATCTGTTTGCAATTCCATTCACTCCATTATATCTGATCTGGTATTATGTCCTTAGGGTAACTTTGTTGGGAATCTGAGTGACATGTCACTCAACAATGTCACAGAGGAGATCATTATTTGGACATAGTATTTCTGTTTCTCACTTTTCACGTTCCTTGGCTTTCTCATTCTATTATGGGAATCTATTCGACTCCTAATAGATTAGAAAGTAGTATAAAAGGCCTTGTACTATTAGTTCAGTCTTCAGTCAGAAAATCAATCTTGATTTTGACTAAGTTCCTCTGTTCACTTCCGTCTCTCTTCACTATTATGAAATTGGGGACTGTGCGATCCAAGTGGGCACAATGCAAGAACGTTGAAGCCAACCCCAATCCAAACCTCGCCAATTGTTTTGCCATTTGGGAGATTTAATAATATACAATTATATCTTTATCATCATCGTAACACAGGTGTTCTACCCTCAGGAGGTGCACTGGCAAAGAGGGATCCAAAGTACTTAATACAGGACCTATATACACAGTGACTAGCTGTCAGGAACAGGTACTGCCGATGATGCATGGGCCAAGCACTATTGCAACAGTGCTGACTTCACGATGCTGGTAGGAATTGGCCAAGTCCTGTAGACCAATTGGAGTGGCTTAGCTTCAATGTACTTGTGTTGTTATATCCATGATTGTCAAGCCCATGATACTGAGCTCCAGTTCACTCAGTAGTACTGACCGATCAACCCTTACCATTTAATCCCACACCAGTGACAAATCATTCCTCACTAGTATGTGGTCTTGGCTCGGTACATTTGGCTCATTATTTGGTTCACTGTCCTCATCTCACCACCTCTACTTATTGTCATCCATTCATTCCCCTTTCTTCTCTGTGACTGATCCCCTTTGGGACATTTACTATTCACCTATTATTCAGTCATGGCCCTATTGTTTTATATTCAGTCATTTTCCATTGTTCTATTCTCACTCACTCTTTTGTTCTCAGTCATACTTCATTGTTCTATTGTTGTCCACATTCCTTGTTCTATTCTTGATCATTGTGGACAATACCTCCACATGATTCTTCATACCTTATTGTTCTCCATTCCTTGTGCCACTCTGTTCCACATCTCACTTATTAACCTATATAAGTAGCCAATGTATGTAGATGGTTCTTTGTTCTGGAAATCAACTAGGTTTATGCCTTCTTGTCCTCCCTTCTCCTGTCTAAAGTCCTTTACCTGGGCCGACACTCTCAGCACCCTCCCGGGTATTACTTCAGTGGCATGCATGGAAAGTAGGGTGCAACACACAAGCATATTGAAGCCAAGCCACTACTCCCGGCCTGCAGGACTAGGCCACTCCTCGGCATTCCCAAAGCCTGACAATGATATAACTCCAACATCTCGGACATCCGACATAGGGCACTACAAAGAAACCTACTCTAAACCAAGTCCGAACCAACCCCGTTACCTCCAAGTCTGACCAGCAGCGATTGCCTCAGACATCGGACATCTTTCCTTTCTCATTGAACAATAGTCTTATTGTAACACCAAATTTATATTTCTCTTGTAACCTGTTTTCATTCACCTTATTGTTCTCTTGACCATTCCTAATTAGTTACAATAAGGACTGCATGTATAAATACCTCCAGACTTCTGTACTATACCTTAGTTCGAATTTCAACTAGTATTCCCACTCACTCTCTGAACTCCAAACTTATCTTCTCCGAACCTCCAAAATAAAGGACTGACGATCGTGGAGGGCGTAACATACAAGTTAAAGCCAAGTCCTTAAGATTCCAAACACATGACTTGGACTGACTTATGTCAGCTTGGAATTGATGTAAACTCGGACTCCAACAGTATATTTGAACTCATACTCTTGATCATCTATGAGATGCAGCGAATGAATCAGAGCTGTTCAAACACTTACAGTAGCTTTGGTATGCCACGCATCCCTGTCCCCAAACTTACCTGCTACAGAACACAACGTCCATACACCACCAAACCCTTCACCAGCCCCAGACCCACCATCCTAACACTTGTCAAACCCCCTTCTAGGACCCCAAATGCCACCCTCGGACGACGCTAATGGTGAAGCCAACTTGGCAGAAGCCATCACCATGTTAGCCAAACATCTGTCAAGCTCAAAGAAATCATCAGCTTGAACCAAGATTTGGGACCCTGACCCCTTTGATGGCTCCAACACCAAGAAGTTACAACTGTTCCTGGTGTAGTGCACCTTAAATTTTCGAGACTGCCCTGATGCCTTTGACTCCGACAGTGCCAAAATAACCTACATACTATCATATCTAACTGGTACTGCCTTGGACTACTTTGAACCCAGTCTCTCCTCCAAAGAAGACCCTTACTGGCTCTACAATTATCAGGAATTTGTCTCTGAACTCAAAGCCAACTTCGGCCCCCACAATCCAGAAGGAGAGGCCAAAGCTGACCTCAAAGCCCTCCAAATGCGCAACAACCAACGCATCACAAAGTATGTAGTGGAATTCAACAGGCTCGCTGTTCACGTTCAGTGGGGAGACTCTGCACTCCGTCGCCAATACTATAACAGCTTGCCCAACAGGATCAAAGACAAAATTGCCCACATAGGAAAACCCGACTCCCTACTACAACTACGATGACTGTCCCTGTCAATTGACTCCCATTACTGAGAATGGTGCCCCAAGATCTCTCAGGAAGCCTCCAAATCCAAAGTCCCTGAATATCCAAATGACAGAAACAGGGCACAAACAGCTCCAATCCCCAGTACGAGCACCAGACCTCCAAACCCCAGCCAGACCTTGAATAAGACAACCTCAGACATGACCACAAAACTCGGCAAAGAGGGCAAGCTCATGCCTCAAGAATGACAATGCCGTTTCGATCACAACCTCTGCCTGTCCTGTGGAAGAACCGGTACTGTAGAAAAGGAATGTCCCAAGTCAACCTCTGCTGCCACCAAAGGATGTGCAACCAATATTGTAGAAAGAACAACCGAGGCAACAATCTCTGAAGTAGAAGATACCTCAGAGTCAAAAAATCTCTAAGCAGCCCTTCAACTCCAGCATCAGTTAGGGGCTACACTGAACCCAATAATACACCAATGGAGATGAGACTCAACCCATCTGCTCTTTCCAGTCCGAACTCCCTGACCATCCATCTCCACCTTGAAACCACCTATATTGAGACTCTAATAGACTCAGGATCAACTCATTTCTTCCTGGACTCCAACTATACTACAAAACATCAACTCCAAACCTATAACATCACTCCGATTCTGCTATGACTCTTCGATGGCTCCTCCAGCTCCATGATTCAAAAAACCACTGACCTCTGTGTTTGCTTCCCAACAGGGGAGCAACACACCATTACTGTTATGGCCCATGCTTTCAACAACCCACACTAACCCCCACAACCACCCACCTCTGTTCCAAGACCTTTCTGACCGAAAGGATGAAGGATTGTTTTCTGTAGTTCCCATTCCTGACAAGTCCGACCGAGAAACCGTGTTTCCGCTCCCCGTCATGACCAAAACACCATCCCCGAGTCCGTCTCCAACTGAAGACTCAATACTTTGATAACCGACACGCAGGACCATCGTGTACCTCACCTCCTTGTTTTCTCTCTTATATTGACCCCTTGTACTCCCTTTCTCCTTGTTTTATGACCGGCAAAGATAGTACAAGGATAGTCGCATGTATATAGTCTTCCAGTTGACTGGACTGTTCGCTAGTATGAATATCGACTTAGTCTACCACCTAGTTCCAATTCATTTCCAGTAAACTCCCATCTCCTTTCCGAAATTAGGGACAGACGATTGAGGACGGCACAGCACATAAGTTGAAGCCAAGTCCCTTTGACCTCGAGCACTTCAGTGACCAGATTGAACCAATCCGCGACTGACCCTAAGCTCCCAGCACTCCTGTCTCCATCCGTAGTCCTTCTGACTTCTGACTTCGGTCTTTTGGCCCCGTTACGGACTTTCCCGTCAACCCAGATAGCCCCTTCGGAAGTAATAGCTAAACGCCTGACACGCGGACTTAACAATTACATTTTACATAACTCCATTGGATTCTAGTTGCTTGGAAGTCCTCGGACACGACTGGCTCACCTGCTACAATCTGTTGATTGATTAGGTATTGGGCAGTATCTTGTTCAG
The DNA here is from genome assembly GCA_003314385.1 of Gomphus sp. MG54. Classification (NCBI taxonomy): domain Eukaryota; kingdom Fungi; phylum Basidiomycota; class Agaricomycetes; order Gomphales; family Gomphaceae; genus Gomphus; species Gomphus sp. MG54. The sequence continues at coordinate 12,696 of QLPG01013452.1, read as the reverse complement.
CTCTCAGACCACAGCTAATCTCCAGATACCATCTGAGCCAGCAGCTATGACTCTACACTCATCTGAAACTCTGTCCCCTCCGAATCCCCAGCTCATGGCACCCAAGGTTGCCTTAGTAAACGCAGCAGCCTTTGGCCGAATTTCGAGAATGGAAAGTACACAAACCTTCCAGATCTTCCTCTCCAACCGCCAAGACTCTGAAGATGGTCCAATAGACCTGAGTAACATCCCGAACGAATATCACGAGTTCAAAGATGTTTTCAGCAACACTTGGGCCAACACCTTAGCCCTTCACCGACCATATAACCTCAAAATCAAACTGGAGGAAGGCACATCACCCCCATTTGGTCTGATCTATTCTCTCTCCAAAAGTGAACTGAAGTCCCTCTGAGAGTTTTTAGATGAGAACATATTCACAGGGTTTATATGACCCTCATGCTCCCCTGGGGGTGCTTTAGTCCTCTTCACATGAAAGAAAGATGGATCACTACTCCTATGCATTGACTTTTGTGGACTAAACAAGATAAAAAAGAAGGATCGCTACCCACTCCCCCGAATCTCCGATCTCCTGGATATCCCCCAAAAGGCCCAAATATTCACCAAGATAGATCTCCAACATGCGTACCACCTGGTATGCATCCGAGAAGGTGACAAAGGGAAAACTACCTTCCACACATGCTATGGATCTTTCGAATGGAGTGTGATGCCCTTTGGACTCACAAACTCCCTGGCCACCTCCCAGCGATTTATGAATGACATCTTCTCTGACATTCTAGACCTCTCCGTACTAGTATACCTGGATGACATCCTGATCTACTCCAATAATTTAGAAGAACATAGAAACCACATCAAAGAAGTCCTCTGATGCCTCCAAGCGAACCACTTATATGCCTGGGCAGACAAGTGCTTCTTCTACACTAATACTGTGGAGTACCTGGGATACATCCTCTCTCCAAAGGGCCTGACCATGGCTGATGTCAAAGTCAAAGTCACCCAGGAATGGCCTAAACCACCAAAATTTAACGACATTCAGTCTTTCCTTGGATTTTCAAACTTCTACTGACACTGCACCTTCAACTACTCTGATATCACAGTACTGCTAACCTATCTGACATGAAAAGATACTCCATGGAATTTTACTGAGAATTGCAGAACATCCTTCGAGATGCTCAAGAAGGTGTTCACTATGGTGCTGATTCTAATGCAGTGGATCCCTGGATCTCAGCTCATTGTCAAGTCCGATGCCTTGGACTACGCCCTTGCAGAAACTCTGTCCACCATATCTCCAATGGACAATGACATCCACCCAATAGCCTTCCACTCCTGAACCTTCACCCCCCTGGAATTGAACTACGATATACATGACAAAGAACTACTGGCCATCTTTGAAGCCTTCAAAACCTGGAGACATGTTAGCGTCCGAGTTCACGTCAGGTCCGAGCTGACGTAAGTCGGTCCGAGTTGTGTGTTTGGAGTCATAAGGACTTGGCTTTAACTTTAATGTTGTGCCCTCCTCGATTGTCAGTCCTTTATTTCGGAGGTTCGGAGAAGATAAGTTTTTGGAGTTCAAGAGTGAGTGGGAATACAAGTCGATATTCAAACTAAGGTATAGTACAGAAGTCTGGAGGTATTTATACATACAATCCTTATTGTAACTAATTAGAAATAGTCAAGAGAACAATAAGACGAACGAAAATGGAGTACAAGAAGATCTACAACTGGTGTTACAATAAGACTATTGTTCAACGAGAAAGGAAGGTTGTCCAAGGTCCGAGGTGATCATCGTTGGTCGGACTCGGAGGTGATCAGGTGGGTTCAGACTGTCTTGGACTTGGTTCGGAGGGAGATGCTTCGTAGCACCCTATGTTGGATGTCCGAGGTGTCGGGGTTATATCACGGATATAACAGTGCCCCCCTGTTAGGACCAAGCCTCGAGGTCCTGGTGCTTAATGATAGTGGAAGTTACCATGGGAAGATTATGTGATTAGGTGTCGAAAAAAGGTATAAAAGGGGGACCTTTTTCCATAGTAGTAGCCCAACCATGTCATCAACCAACACCCCTGTCCCTGATGATGAAGCTGTCCTGCTAGAGCAGATGCAAGTAACATTGGAGTGGATGCAAGCGACCTCAGAGAAGCTCGAAAAGGTCCGAGCTGAGAAGAAAAGGAAGGCCAAGGAGGAGGCCGAGGAGAAACGGAAGGCCGAGGAGGAGGCCAAGCAGAAGGCCGAGGAGGAGGCCAAGCAGAAGGCCGAGGAGGAGGCCAAGCAGAAGGCCGAGGAGGAGGCCAAGCAGAATGCCAAGGAGGAGGCCAAGCAAAAGGCCAAGGAGGAGGCCAAGCGAAAGGCCAAGGAGGAGGCCAAGCGGAAGATGGAGGAGGAAGCCAAACGAAAGGCTGAGGAGGAGGCCAAGTGGAAGGCAGAGAAGGAGGCCAAGCAGAAGGTGGAGGAGGAAGCCAAATGAAAGGCCAAGGAGGAGGTGAAACAAACGGCCAAGGAGGAGGCTGCAGAGGCCGAGAGAAAGGCCAAGGAAGAGGCCGACCATCTGGTACAAGAGGAGGCTGCCAAGGAGGCCAACAAACTGTGGAAGGAGAAGGAAGTTGAAAGAACTCAGCGGGAGGTTAAGAAGGGAACCTCCAAAAAGAATCCTCAGAAGAAGGTCATTAAGAGCCCCACAACTATCCTGGAGCTTTATATGATAACGGAGGACTCATCCAAACAAGGGGGTCCTTTGGGAGTCGGAACTTGGGGACCATCTCTGGACTTGCAAGAGGGGGGCTCGGGCTTGTCCAAGTGGGTAAAGGAGTAGATCAACACCCTAGAAAAAAGGGAGGCCCTCTTTATCGCTTGGGCTCAGAAAGCCCACGAAAACAACATGATGTGGGAAGCAAAGTTGGGCAGTGCCAACGTGGGTCTCGGACTGTTTGAGTCAAGTTGGAGGTTTCTGATTAGTCTGCACCCAGACTTGTATCGACAGCAGTCTGAGGGTGCGTCCAAAGGTTGGAGAATAGAGCCTGGTCGTGTCTGCAATCACTGCTCCCATCAGGGAGACCCCTGCGTATGGCCCTCTTCGGGGAAGGGGTCTTCATGTTTTGCATGCACCAATCGGAAGGTGGTGTGCAAGGAGGGGGATCAGGAGGATGGGACCATGGACAAAGGGAATAGGGGTAGGAGTGCTTCAGAGGATGGTACGGCTCCAAAGTCAAAGAGGAGGAAGGTGGAGGTGGCAGTTGAGGGGGCTCCTCAGGAGTTGGAGGCCCCTTGGGTTGCTCTCGTGAAGGAGTTGGTGGGTGAGTCAAGGGCTTCTTGAGAAGTGGTTTCCTCGGAGTTATGGGAGTTGAGGCAGGAGGTCCGGGACCTCGGAGATGAAAATAAGAGGATCGCCGATGCCTTGGAGCATATGAACCAGCTCCGAATCCTTGAACAGGCTTGGTGGTTCAACTGGTCTCAGAGTACGGATGACCGGTGAGGAAGTGCTCCGAGGGATACCTGGAAGTAGAAGGAGAAGGAGGCAGGGGATGACAAGGGAGATAAGAAGGAGGAGGATAAGGGGAAGGGGAAGGAGAGGGGAAGGGAAGATGAAGGAGGTCCAAGGGATGATGGGTCAGACCAGGATGATATGCCTGGGTCTTTGGAATAGAAGTTTTTTTTTTTTTTTTGAAATATTTTTTGAATCTTGAGATCGAGTGAAAACATCAAGGTCAGAAGAAGTGAACTGTCGGTCCGAGGGGATAGAGTCTAGGACATCACCGAGGGACCTGGTTTGTCAGGGTAGGCTCGGTGGAAGTCGGAGACTACTTTGGAGGCATGGTCAAGTTCGTTGGCTGGCAGCCAGGATGTTTCATCTGCGGTGCCTTCATATCCAGACCACTTGACTAAGTATTGCAGGGGGCTTCTTCTTCTTCTTCCGTCGATCTTGGAGTCAAGGATCTTAGAGATCTCATATTCGGGTTCTCCGTTGATGACGACTGGGGGTTGAGGTGGGAGTATGCATTTGGGGAAGGTGTTTGGAGTTGATGGTTCTAACATGGAGATGTAGAAGATGGGGTGAATGGCCCTCATGTTCTTAGGGAGTCAGAGGGTGAAAGAGACGGTTCCTACTTGTGCAATAATTTCGAAGGGGCCTAGAAACTTCTCTGCTAGCTTTTTAGAAGGTCTTGTAGTTCGGATGTTCTTGGACTTAATGAAGACTTTGTCTCCAACTTTGAAGTCCGGAGGGACCATTCTTCGACAATCTGCAGAGGCTGAGTATCGGGTCTGAGCTTCAAATATAGTCTTTCAGAGTTGTTAGTGCAGGTTGTCCAAGTCGACTATGAAGTCGTGTGCTTGAGAGAAGGCAAGGTCACATTCGGGGTAAAAGGTGATATTTGGATGATAACCTTTGTTGGCATAGAAGGGGGAGATTCCTGTTGTTGCATTCGGGGCATTGTTGTACGCGAATTTGGTGATGGGTAGTAGTTCAGACCAATTGTTTTGTTGGTAGTTGTAATACACTTGGAGGTACTGTTCGAGGGTTTGATTCATATGTTCAGTTTGTCCATCTCCTTTTGGGTGATATCCGGAGGTGAAGTGAAGCTTCATTTTTAGGGCCTTTCCGAGGGAGCAGAAGAATGAGGAGACAAACTTGGATCCTCGGTCCAAGGTGACATGTGATGGTACTCCATGCTTTGAGAATACAGAGAGGATGAATAGTCTGGTGAGGGTGGTAGCGGTGATTGTGTCAACGTTGGGGATGAAAAGGGATTGCTTCATTAGGCGGTCTACGATGACGAGGATAGTGTCGTAGCCGTCCGAAGTGGGTAGCTTTTCTATGAAGTCCATGGAGATGGAGTTCCACGGATGTTCGGGGATCTGGAGTGGTTTGAGTAGTCCATAGGGGTGGTGTCTCTGTGTTTTAGACCTCATGCATGTAGTACAAGATTTAATGTAGGACTTAACGGAATCTTGGAGTTCGGGCCAGACATAGTCTCTTCGTATGAGTTCTAGTATTTGATTCTGTCCAAAATGTCCTGAGATTGGGTGGTTGTGTTTGTCTTGTAGAACTCGGAGTCGGAGGTTTCCATGATTGGGGACATAGATTCTTTTATCAAGGAGTGTTGAAATGAGGGGCAGAAGGAGCGATAAAGGAGAGAGAGGAATAGCAGTAGAGTGGGACAGAGAGAGGCCGGTAGCAGGAACGGGCAGATGGGATGGCCGAGGAACATGAAGAAAAGAAATCCAAAAACACAAGGACATTAGTAATGAAGCATAGACAGAACAACCGATATGACTTACGCAAGATTACGGCTCAAAATAGAGGGACGACAACATTGGACACGATACGTGCATGCGTAGCAGGAATGGAAGGGACATAGGAACAAGGCAAGAGGGCGAGATGCGAAGGAATAGAGCAGAGTTAGCAGAGGAAAAGATTACAGCAACTACAATAATGGACTTATACAGTATAGGATGACATACGGCCACACCAGCACACACATAGGCAACCTATGAAGGAAACATGACAAAAGGTTAGAGGAAAATCCAACTGAAGCAGGATCTAGGGATAGGACTCACATTGATGTTAAAGATTTCGTACATAGCATAGTTTAGTAGATAGCATGGTCGATGACGTGGAAGGGGAATCAAGAAATAGGGCGGTGACCCTGCATTTGGATCTATAATGCCAGCGCTGCATTAGGAGAACTTTGTTTTTTATGCTATATTCCATTTAGATATAAAAGCTAGATAGTTACTAGTATATACACTACTTTTAGTCCCATCCATGTTTCGATTGATCGCTGAGCTCAATGTTTGCATGTGCAACCAAGTCTTCAGTCCAACATATATTTCAACCATCTCATCAAGAACCCGGATCCACCGGGATAACCTCTCTAGGTGTAGTACACCATAACTACAGTATTTTCTCTCATATGCTTCTACACGCCAAGCATCCCACAGCATTTATTCCTACCCGGTCGACCATGCGCCATATCCCTGGGTCAGCATCTAAAACCTTCGATACAGGCCGGCCATACCACCGCATATACAAGGATAATAAAATCGCACACCCGTAAAAAAATACAAAAAATATATCAATAAATCAAAAAATAGCTACATCACTATTTCCCCCAACTTTTAATTATTAAGGAGGAGGAGTCCATCCTCGGAGATGGTCCATTGATTGGTGAAGTTGTTCATTTGGGAGGAGGTTGTGGGGTCTTCTCGGAGTGAGGTTCGGATGTCTTTATGGAGTTGTTCTACGTCCATGATCATTGTGGCTCGTATTACCGGAGTGTACAAGGAGGTGGCTCAGAGTGACGATACAAGTTGTTCCATTGTAAAGACTGGTCGGAGGTTGTGTGGATTGATCTTGGTGTAGTCGCTTCCTCCCTCTTTAGGGTAGACGTCCCATCATCTAGTTAGTGCGTCGGGTTTAGCACCGAGGCGACCAGGTTGGAAGCGGATTACCATGTTGAACTGGGAGAGATATTCGGACCATCAGACCTGCTGATAGGTGAGTAACTTGGTTGTTGAAAAATATTCTAAATTCTTGTGGTCGGTGACAATGTCAATTTGATCTGCTGAACCTTCTAGGTAGTGTCTCCAGGTCTTAAAGGCTTCAAAGATGGCCAGTAGTTCTTTGTCATGTATGTCGTAGTTCAATTCCGGAGGGGTGAAGGTTTGGGAGTGGAAGGCTATTGGGTGGATGTCGTTGTCCATTGGCAATATGGTGGAGAGAATTGCTACGAGGGCGTAGTCCAAGGCATCGAACTCGACAATGAGTTGAGATCTAGGGATCCACTGTTGCAGGATCGGTGCCATAGTGAATGCCTTCTTGAGCATCTCGAAGGATGTTCTGCAATTCTCAGTAAAGTTCCACGGTGTATCTTTTGGTGTCAGACAAGTTAGCGGCACTGTGATGTCAGAGTAGTTGAAGATAAAGCATCGGTAGAAGTTCACGAATCTGAGGAAAGACTGAATGTCTTTGATTTTTTGGGGTTTGGGCCATTCCTGGATGACCTTGACTTTGTTGTTGGCCATGGTCAGGTCCTTTGGAGAGAGGATGTATCCGAGGTACTTCACAGTGTCAGTGTGGAAGAAGCACTTGTCTGCCTAGGCATATAAGTGGTTCGCTTGGAGGAATCGGAGGACTTCTTTGATGTGGTTTCTATGTTCTTCTAAATTGTTGGAGCAGATCAGGATGTCGTCCAGGTATACTAGTACGGACAGATCTAAGAGGTCAGAGAAGACATCGTTCATGAATTGCTAGAAGGTGGCCAGGGAGTTGGTGAGTCCGAAGGGCATCACACTCCATTCAAAAGATCCATAGCGTGTGCGGAAGGTGGTTTTCCATTCTTTGCCTTCTCCGATGCGTACCAGGTGGTACGCATGTCGGAGATCTATCTTGGTGAATATTTGGGCCTTTTAGGGACTATCCAGGAGATCAGAGATTTGGGGAACTAGGTAGCGATCCTTCTTCATTATTTTTTTAGTCCATGAAAGTCAATGCATAAGCATAGTGATCCATCTTTCTTTCGGGCAAAGAGGACTGGAGCACCCCCAGGGGAGCATAAGGGTCATATAAACCCTGTGGATATGTTCTCATCTAAAAACTCTCAGAGGGACTTCAGTTCACTTTCGGAGAGAGAATAGATCAGACCAAATGGGGGTGATGTGCCTTCCTCCAGTTTGATCTTGAGGTCATATGGTCGGTGAGGGGCTAAGGTGTTGGCCCTATTTTTGCTGAAAATATCTTTGAACTCGTAGTACTCACTCGGGACATTGCTCAGGTCTATCGGACCTTCTCCAGAGTCTTGGTGGTCGGAGAGGAAGAGCTGGATGGTTTGTATACCTTCTATTCTTGATATTCGGGCAAAGGCTGCTGCATTTACTAAGGCAACCTTTGGCGCCACGAGCTGGGGTTTCGGAGGGGACGGAGTTTTGGATGAGCATGGAGTCGTAGTTGCTGGGTTGGATGGTACCTGGAGATTAGTGATGGTCGGAGAGCCAAACGATATACTGCCCAATACCCAGTCAATCAACACATTGTAGCAGGTGAGCCAGTTGTATCCGAGGACTGCCAAGCAACTAGAATCCAACGGAGTTACGTAGAACGTAATAGTGTGCTGCTCCCCTGTTGGGAAGCAAATGTGGAGGTCGATGGCTTTTTGAATCATGGAGTTGGAGGAGCCATTGAAGAGTTGTAACAGAATTGGAGTGATGTCGTAGGTTTGGAGTTGGTGCTTTGTAGTGTAGTTGGAGTCCAGGAAGCAGTGAGTTGATCCTGAGTCTATTAGGGTGTCAATATAGGTGGTTTCAAGGTGGAGATGGATGGTCAGGGAGTTCAGACTGGAAAGAGTGGATGTGTTGAGTCTCATCTCCATTGGTGCATCATTGGGTTCAGCGCAGCCCCTAACTGATGCTGGAGTTGAAGGGCTGCTTAGAGATTTTTTGACTCCGAGGTATCTTCTACTTCAGAGATTGTTACCTCGGTCGTGCTTTCTACGATGGTAGTTCTACGTCCTTTGGCGGCAGCAGAGGTTGACTTGGGACATTCCTTTGCTACATGACCGGTTCTTCCACAGAACAGGCAGAGGTTGGGCTCGACACAGCATTGTCGTTCTTAAGGCGTGAGTTTGCTGTCTTTGCCGAGTTTCATGCTCATGTCCGAGGTTGGCTTATTCGGGGTCTGGTTGGGGTTTGGAGGTCTGGTGCTTGTACTTGCGATCGGAGCTATTGGTGCTCTGTTTCTGTCATATGGATGTTCAGGGGCTTTGGATGTGGAGGCTTCCCAAGACATTTCGGAGCGCCATTCCCAGTAATGGGAGTCAATTGACCAAGACAGTTGTCATAGTTGCAGTAGGGAGTCAGGTTTTCCTATGCGGGCGATTTCGTCTTTGATCCTGTTAGGCAAGCCATTGTAGTATTGACGACAGAGTGCGGAGTCTCCCCACTGAACGCAAATGGCAAGCCTGTTGAATTCCACTACATACTTTGTGATGCATTGGTTGTTGCGCATTTGGAGGGCTTTGAGGTCAGCTTTGGCCTCTCCTTCTGGATTGTGGGGGCTGAAGTTGGCTTTGAATTTGGAGACGAATTCCTGATAATCGTAGAGCCAGTAAGGGTCTTCTTCGGAGGCAAGACCGGGTTTAAAGTAGTCCAAGGCAGTGCCTGTTAGATACGATAGTATATAGGTTACTTTGGTACTGTCGGAGTCAAAGGCATCAGGGTGGTCTCAAAAGTTCATGGTGTACTGCACCAGGAATGGTTGTAGTTTCTTGGCATTGGAGCCATCGAAGGGGTTGGGGTCTCGAATCTTGGTCCGAGCTGATGATTTCTTTGAGCTGGACAGATGTTTGGCTAATATGGTAATGGCTTCTACCAAGTTGGCTTCAGCATTGGCATTGTCTGAGGGTGGCATTGGGTTTTCTAGGAGGGGGTTTGACGAGTGTTCGGATGGTGGGGCTGGGGCTGGTAGAGGGTGTGGTGGCATATGGACGTCGGGTTCTGCAGCAGGTAAGTTTGGGGTCAGGGATGAGCGGCGTACCAAAGCTTCCGTAAGTCTTTGAACGGCTCTGATTTGTTTGCTGCGTCTCATAGACGAGCAGGAGTGTGAGTTCGAATATACTGTTAGCGTCTGAGTTCGTGTCAGGTCCGAGCTGATGTAAGTCGGTCCGAGTCGTGTGTTTGGAGTTGTAAGGACTTGGCTTCAACTTTAATGTTGCACCCTCCTCAATCGTTAGTCCTTTATTTCAGAGGTTCGGAGAAGATAACTTTTCGGAGTTCAAGAGTGAGTGGGAATACAAGTCGATATTTGAACTCAGGTATAGTACAGAAGTCTGGAGGTATTTATACATACGATCCTTATTGTAACTAATTAGGAATAGTCAAGAGAACAATAAGACGAACGAAAACAGAGCACAAGAAGATCTACAAATGGTGTTACAATAAGACTATTGTTCGATGAGAAAGGAAGGTTGTCCGAGGTCCGAGGTCATTATCATTAGTTGGACTCGGAGGTGATCAGGTGGGTTCAGACTGTCTCGGACTTGGTTTGGAGGGAGATGCTTTGTAGCACCCTATGTCGGATGTCCGAGGTGTCAGGGTTATATCACAGATATAACAAGACACTACCCAGAAGGCTCAACAGATCTGATTGATGTCATCACTGACCACAAGAATTTAGAATATTTTTCAACAACCAAGTTACTCACCCATCGGCTGGTCCGATGGTCCAAATATCTCTCCCAGTTCAACATGGTAATCCGCTTCCAACCCAGTCACCTTGGTGCTAAACCTGATGCACTGACTAGACGATGGGATGTCTACCCTAAAGAGGGAGGAAGTAACTATGCCAAGATCAATCTATACAACCTCCAACAAGTCTTTACAATGGAACAACTTGTATCGTCACTCTGAGCCACCTCCCTATACTCTCCAGTAATGTGAGCTGCAATGATCATAGACATAGAACAACTCTATAAGGACATCTGAACCTCACTCCAAGAAGACCCCACAGCCTTGTCCCGAATGGACAACCCCACCAATCGGTGGACCATCTCTGAGGACAGACTTCTCCTCCTCTTCAAGTTGTGCATGGGTACACTCAATCATCAACGGGGTGGGAGTAGGCATGTCAGCAGGGGGAGGACGATGAGCGGTGTTGTTATGGACCATACAGCCAAACAAACCCACATCAAACCCCACAATCACCCGCACCGTTTCTGGGACCTTTCCGATCGACCAAAGCCCGAACAACCGATTTCCGAATGTCCGAAATACATTCCGAGGTCCCGCGATTCCGACCCGCCGTAGTCCGCAAATCCGACCCTCCGAAGACTCCGAATCAAAGTTCCATTACGATTGATAACCGACGCGCAGGACTATTGCGTACCTCACTCCCTTGTTCTCCCTTATATTGACCCCTTGTACTCCCTTTTCCCCTTGTTTTATGACCGCCAAAAGATAGTACAAAGACAAGTCACATGTATATAGTCTTCCAGTCGACTAGACTGTTCGCCAGTACGAATATCGATTTAGTCTCCCACCAGTTTCCGATTCATTTCCGGTAAACTCCCACCTCCTTTCCAAAATTAGAGACAGACGATCGAGGAGGGCACAACACATAAGTTGAAGCCAAGTCCCTTCGACCTCGAACACCTCAGTGACCGGATAGAACTATTCCGCGACCTACCCTAAGTTTCCGGCGCCTCCATCCCCGTCCGTAGTCCGTCCGACTCCCGTCTCGGTCTTCGGCCCTGTTATGGACCTTCGCACTAACCCGGATAACACCCTTGGAAGTACTAGCTAAGCGCCTGACACGCGGACTTAACAGGTGTGGAGATATGTGGTGATGGGCAAGCTGTACATCTTTATCAGCTTGCAGACGTATGAAGGGTTGATAAGTGTTTCTTCGTCCATTGACGATGTTGACGATGGTTACCCCCAAAACTCCCTCACGACTTCTCTTATATACATTCACACTTCTGAATTCCAATGGGGCCACCATTCTAGAACTTCATTTCCGCAGCCTCGTGGGACTCAGCCATAAGGGGGGGATACTGTCAAGAACCATATGCCGACAAGCCCGACTATTCAATTCAGCCCACTCAGCCCAACTCTGCTCTTGCTTGCTATTCATCATAATTCCCTCAGCCCACGGACTATATGCACCTCATGTATCTGTCTTGGCATCACATGCTCCTGTCAATTTGCTCCACTCATTTACGTCACACTCCATATGCTCACTATTCCATCCTGTCTTCATTCATGTTTAATATCTTTCATGTATATTTCATTCCATTTTCATCTATTCGCAATTCTGCTCAGTTCTTTATGTCCGATCTGCTATTACATCCCTTAGGGTAACTTCATTGGGAATCGGAATGACACATCACTCCACAATATCACGGAGGAGATCATTATTTGAGATGTAGTATTTCTGTTCTTGCTTTTCATGATCCTTGGCTTTCTCATTCTATTATAGGAATCTATTTGACTCCTAATAGATTGGAAAGTAGTATAAAAGATCTTGTACTATTAGTTCAGTCTTCAGTCAGAAAATCAACCTTGATTTCAACCAAGGTTCCTCTGTTCCTTTCTGTCTCACTTTTTACAAAATTGGGGACCGTGCGGTCTAGTGGGCGCAACGCACATACATTGAAGCCAAGACCCATCTAGAACCTCGCCATTGCCTTGCCCTTGGGAGATTTATAATATGATTACGTCCTTTCTCGCATATCGTAACACACTTGGTAAAGCTCTCAACATACATTTAAACTTCACTTCAGGCTACCATCCTGAAGATGATAGCCAAACTGAATGTAAATAAAACCCTATAACAGTACCTTTGAGTCTATTACTACTATCAGCAGGATAACTGGTCTAAACTCCTACTACTAGCCAAATTGGCTTACAAGAATGCCCTGACTGCTACTACAGGAATCTCTTCCTTCTTTTCCAACAAGGTACATTACCCAAACATTACTGTGTACCCTGAATGTGATCTGCTATGCTATCAGGGTATCACCTATTTATTCCCTTTTTTCTTTGAATCTATTGCTTTGATTTCTCTCACCCCTTAGTTACTCTTCACTGCCCTCTTGTCAGGAACCGTACATACTGACAGGCCTCGGGAAAGCCGAAGGGGTCGGACGGGTAGAGGCCAAGTCCTGCAGGCTAGAAGTAGTGGCATGGCTTCAACGTGCTCATGCGTTGCGC
>QLPG01013445.1:0-18678 GCA_003314385.1 Gomphus sp. MG54 | reverse complement strand
TAATAATACATTCCATTTATAGCAATTCCATTAAACATCAGAACACTCTTTGTAATTCTATTGAACCTTAGTAATTTTTGGAAAACCTTGCACTCTTTTGTTTAATCCTTGCTCTGACTCCTGTTTCATATCTTGTATTGGAATCCATTTCTATTTTGACATAGACTCTTTGTGTGAAAGACTGATGCAAATGCCTTTCTTAAACTGAGATACTAAGATTTCAGCTCAGTCTAATGAGCTGAGACAGATGTGACTTGACTTTAACTGTTGAGCACAGTAGAGTAAAGAGTAACAACAAGAAAAAGCAAGATAAACCCAGACATAGACACAGACACAGATACTAACACAGAAAGAGGATGTGGTTGCTAAGATAAGCCTTTTAGTTACATGAAGACACCTATACAACCAAATAATAAACTTGGAAGCTAACCACACGAGGATCACTGCGAGCCATTAAGAATTTCGTACATGTTGTACTGAAGCGCCTTGTTAATACAGGTTTCTTTCCAGTCTTGGAAACGATCGGTCAACAATTTGTTTGATGCGGCCAAAATTTGTACTGTGATATCGGCCATTGTGGTTGAGTGAGCGGTGTGGGAGTGAGATAGTGTGACAGACGTGGTCTGTAACGATAAGGAGGACGTGATCCTGATTCGACAACGATGTTGTAGACAAGCGTTTGATTGTTAGACCATAGGTAGTTTATTGAACGAAGATTGAGATGACTTGGTTTCGTGGTTTAGATACATCCAGGGCCCATAACCTAATAAACTTGGAAGCTAACCACACGAGGATCACTGCGAGTGATGGTAGTTCATTTATTATTAACAGTTCTACTTTGTGTATACAATAGTCTTACCTGCGAGTGATGGTAGTTCGTTAAAGAGGAACTCCACGGCTTGCTGGCACTTAGCTAAGCAGCCGCCAGATAATGGAATATCCATTGCCCCTTCTAATACCAAAGTGTCCACAAGATTATATAAACTAACACTCCCACTTGATAGGGACATGAAACAGAACCAATGCTCCCACCAAATAAATGTAACAAAACAGCTCTCATTAAATCTGATAATCAGATATATATCACAGACTCAGGTGAAGGGGTGTGAGAAGGAATGAGAGATGCAGGTTGACTGATAAGTGAAGTATGAAATTATATTTGAGCTATATCAATGGCTGAGATAAAATGAGCCTATGCCTGATATGATAGACCTGCTATAACCCAATCCTTGATATGCTGAGGTATATCCTGAATGCAATGTGCAGCAATGTAACCTAAATTACTGCAATAATGACAATGGCCTTCATTACTTGGATTGCACCAATGATAACCTTTTTCATCTTTGCAGGTACTATAATCAGTTAAGGAACCTGAAATATGATCACTAATAGCTTTCCATCCTCTACCTCATCTAGATTGAGTAGCAAAGGCAAAATTAGAGGGCTTGGATTTGATGGTGCATATTAGTAAGAGTTAGTTTAGCCTTGGCAGTGAAAATAGAAATGCAAATGATAGGATAGGATAAGTGGAGATTCATAAGAAGGATGTCCATAGTCTCTATGTCATCAATAATCTGAGTATCTGAATAGCATTGAGGTAGATATCAATGGAATTAGCAGAATCATATTCAATCTGATAGAAGCTCTCATAAGCCTTGAGGTGATAAGCCATAGTAGACCTATGAAATATATTGATGGCCTTCCAGGCCTCCAGTGCAGATTCCTTGCCAGAAACCAAATACTAGAGTTTAGAGATAAGGCTTGACCAGATAAACAAAGTAAGTTGCCTATTGTCAGGAGAACCCCAGAAAACAGGTCACTGCCAAGTGCCTACTAAACAAGGACTGAACCCATCAGTTGAGATACATTCAGCATATAGCCAACCACTATAACTAAACCTCATACCAAGTAGATGCTATAGTTGGCAGCTACTATCAGTAGACATCACCTGTGGCTATCATCAACTTCATTGATGATAATTGGCATCCCCAGCACCTCAGTTACATATCTAAAGGGAACATATATCACTATTCCTGAGATGAGTGGAGTGCCCTAACCATAGTGTATATATAGCTATAGTTAGGGGGGCAAGGGGGTTCCTTAGAGTTTTCTCTTTAGATCCCCCTTTGCCATGTATGCTAGTACTATGTATATAGATCCCATGGTAGACTTGGGATCCCCCTTTGCCAGTACACTGTCCTAGGTTAGATTACCTGCTTAGATTGCCCTTATAGTAAAAAACTCTCTCTATAAGTGCTGGCTGCTCTTACCATTTGACCCTGAATTGAACTTCTTTAGAGGCAATAACCATGGCAGTACCCTCTCATTTCAAATCATACTATTCCTCATGGATTTACCTTTGGCTTAAGAAGTGTTAGACTGCCTGGCTGCTAGAGAGCAAGAGTTGTTAAGGGAGAGATGAGGAAGCAGGAGTTGGAGATGAGGTTTCATATGCTATAGACTACTATGATGAGTCTAGTAACAGGGCTCACTTTTACGATATGAAGGAATGATGTAGTTGTAATTAAACATAATATCTCCCAAGGTCAAAGCAATGGCAAGGTTCAGAGTAGGGTTAGGCTTTAACTTGTGTGTTATGCCCACCAGATCTCACTGGACCCTAATTTCATAAAAGTGAGAGTGGAAATGAAGTCTAAGATGAATGGAAGGAAGCTTAGTTGAAATCTTAGTCGATTATCTGACTGAAGACTGAACTACTGAATGTACAAGATCTTTATACTACTTTCAAATCTATAAGGAGTCGTGTTATGGCCCATGCCGCCAAACAAACCCCAATTAAACCCCATAACCACCCACACTGTTTCTGGGACCTCTCCGATCGCTCAAAGACTGAATAACTGATTTCCGAGTGTCCGATACATATTCCAAGGTTCCGCATTCCTGAACCTCTGAAGACTCCGAAGTCAAGGTTCCGTTCCTTTGATAGACGATGCGCAGGATCATCGCATACCTCACTCCCTGTTAGGGAATGGCACGGGTCACCCACGGGTCAAATGTGAGTGACCCACACCCGACCCATGGGAAACCCGAACCCGTCAACCCATGGGTTTTTTCCCACGGGTCGACGGGTGTTGGGTGCGCGGCGCACCCGCATGCCTGCGGCGCGTTCGTGTCGTACGTCCCGTTTGCGCCGACACAAACGCGCTGTATGCCCCAACACGAATGCGCAGTACGCGCACGCGCCGACACGAACGCGCAGTATGCGTACGCGCCGACTTGAACGTGCCGTACGCGTACGCACCAACTCGAACGCGCCGATATGGACGCGTTGTATGTGCACCCACGAACGCGCTGTACGCGTACGCGCCGAGACGAACACGTTCTACGCGTCCACGTACAGCTCGTTGGTGTCGGTGCGTGCGTGTCATATGTGTGCGGCGCATGTGTGTCATATGCCCGTGCCGCGCGTGCGTGTCGTATGTGTGTGCCGCACGTGTGTGTCGTACGCACGTGCGTGTCATACGCGCACACGTACGACAGGAGCGAGTGCCAGGTTGGGTGTCGTACTCGTGCGCATGCACGCGTACATGATTGACGCGCCGGGTTGGGCCGGGTCACGGGTGCTCTCCGCTTGACCCGCACCCGCACCCAAGGGCACCCGACCCGGTGACCCGTGCGGGTTGGCCGAACCCGTGCTATTCCCTACTCCCTGTTCTTTGTTTCATATTGCCTCTTGTACTCTCTTCCCCCCCTTGTCTTTACTCGGTAAAAGATAGTACAAGAACTAGATACATGTATATAAGCCACCAGTCGACTGGACTATTCACCAGTATGAATATCGACTTAATACTGCATCGTAGTTTCCGATTAAGTTCCGGTAAACTTTCCGACTTTCCGAAATTAGGGACAGACGATCGAGGAGGGCACAACACATAAGTTGAAGCCAAGTCCCTGCGACCTCAAACCACCCGTACTACCCTATACCGTGAACAGTCCCAAGACCCCCGGCATTCTCAACTTCCATCTGCTCCAATTCCGATCCCGATTCCGACCTCCACCCCACCCTCAGAATACAAACTCCCCCTTTGGAAACCCTTCAGAACCCTCCGAAAACCCTTCCGGAAGTCTCTAGCTAAGCGCCGACATGCAGATTTAACAAGTCGACTAGATTCCTATAATAGAAAAGAAAGTCTGAGGATCATGAAAAGTGAGAACAGAAATATTATGTTCCAATCTTGATTGTAATGATAACAAGACTATACGACAGTATTACTCAGTATTTGTGCGATGTCAAACCACTAGATATTTACCTATATGACAATATTACTGTAGCATGTATAGGTAAGGTAAATATAATATGGGAGTCGGATAATATCTTACCTCAGTGTTTGTGCGATGTCAAACCACTAAGGGAGATTGTATATAGACTGTAGCTACTTATAGTTTTTGAAGACAATAAATCATTTAAAAATGGAATAAAAGAATGTCTTGCAGCTGCGCAAGACCCAAAACAGCCAATAATGGCCTTGCTTACTAATCAGGGATTTTGAGTATGGCAGTTTGCATTTCCAACATGCCTCCTCAAACCATTGACAGTCCAAGTTTCATGGTGAAATGTTTCACCTTTGCAGATGGCAAGGCCTTAGTTCACGTATCGGTGACCATATCATTGGTGGGACAGTACACAAGGTGAATTGCACCCTGTTTGACAATCCAGCATATGAAGTGAAAATATATGTCAATATTGTTAAATCCACATGTTAGTGCTCGGCTGGAGACTTCCAGAAGAGGTTGGGGGGTTTCCGTTAGGGTTCCAAGGGGAGGGCTTGTATTCCAAAGGCGGGGAAAGGGTTTGGATCAGATCGGAATCAGAATCAGAATCGGAATCGGAAGTCGGAGCACCGGGAGTCTGGGGGCTGTTCGGTATAGGATGGTACAAGTGGTTCGAGGTCGCAGGGACTTGGCTTCAACTTATGTGTTGTGCCCTCCTCGATCGTCTGTCCCTAATTTCAGAGAGTTGGGAAGTTTACCGGAAACTAATCGGAAACTATAACGCAAATTAAGTCGATATTTGTACTGGCGAATAGTCTAGTCGACTGGAAGACTATATACATGTGACTATCCTTGTACTATCTTTGCCGGTCATAAAACAAGGAGAACGGGAGTACAAGGGGTCAATATAAAAGAGAAAACAAGGGAGTGAGGTACACGATGGTCCTGCGCATCAGTTATCAAGGTAATGGAATCTTGACTTTGGGGTCTTTGGAGGTTCGGGGTCGCGGAACTTTGGGATGTATGTTGGACCTCCGGAAATCTGTTATGCAGGCTTTGGGCGATCGGATGGGTCCCGGAAATGGTGCGGGTGGTTGTGGTGCTTAATGTGGGTTTGTTTGGCAGCATGGGCTATAACAGTATCCCTCTACTAGGACCAAGCCCTTGAGGTCCTAAGCTTTAATTGGGGCAGTAATTAAGGCAGACATTACTGTGGGGGTTTTCTGACGGTTCCCTGAGATTTTCTGATCGATAAGCACTGGTGGTTGCCTGCTTATAAAAAGGGGTGTTCACAGAAACTAAAAGAGGCCTTTCCTCGATGGGGAGCACGGATCTGCAGTTTTTGGAAATTTTCGAGGATCCTCTTCATATCCTTTTCTATGGTTCGGAGGTGAGTGGGGAGTGTCTGTTATACACCCTTGACAAGGATTTGACCCTTCTCCATGCCCGTACCATTAGGGTCCGTGATCTTTATGGTGAGTGGTGTTTGTCGGAATTTTCTCTTTTCCTGATTCCTGTAGCAAGCCATTATAAGAGGTCATCACCATCTGGGGCTGTTCCTTGTCAGGATTTGGAGCTGGGCGAAGCCTCTGGCAAGTCGGGGGCAGAAACTAATGGTCTGGAGGTACTTGGATGTATTGCCGTGTATCTATTCCATGTGGACAAGTACCGGGAGGACCTGCGCCAACTCTTGGACTACTACGAGTGCTATCAACGTTGTATGTCCAACCTGACAGCCGCCGGGCCTGGCATAGAGGGGGAGAGGTTGCGGGGGAGTTTTACCGATGCATTATTGTCCTTCCTGCAGGTGGATCATGGGCTTGATTCTTCTTTTCTGGAGGACATGGAATGGTTGCTTATCCGTTCAGGTCGTGGGTCGGGTGGTTCTGACGGGCATTCGGGTTTGGTGCAGGCCATGGAGGGTTCGGGTGATTCAAATGAATGTGTTGATTAGTTGCTTGTATGATTGGCATCATGAATTTTTACGGTTTGGCGGTGTCTTCTGGGCGGCGTAAGGATCCTTGAATAATTGTCGTTTCTCAGATGTTTTCCTATTCCTTTTCTCTCTCCTCTCTCTTTTTTTTTTTTTTTGGAGTGGATGTCCTATGGCCGCCTGGATTCCATGGACTGGGGTCGTAGTGGTCATGGGGTCGTGGGGATCGTGTTGTTCATTCTTTCGGATTGTCACCTGGATGGAGGTAGTGTCATCGGGGATTGGGGAATGTCCTGCAAGGCTCAAGTCCCGATTCACATGTTGATTAGTTTAACTTGTAGTAATACTCTAACAAGAAGGGGTTCGGTTCTAGAGAGTCTTCATGGTACCATTAGTCTAAGGGATGGTACAGAGTTTCGTGAGGATCAAGGTTCTTCCTGAGTGGGGTTTTCGGAGGGTCGTATTGAGCACTGAGTGAAGACTGCTGGCTCCATATTGCCAAGAATCAGTTCGGACATAGGCTAGACAAAGTAGTACTCAATACCCTATCCATCATTGGATCGTGGTGGGTGAGCGTGTAACTAAAATCTGACGGATATTCAGAGGGTCACGGTCGAAACTTATCGACGGATGGTCACAGGTGTTTTGGGAGGGTCGGATTTGGAGTTCAGATGGTCGGGGTGTTTCTGCCTAGGGGTCGAAATCTCTTTCGACGATTGGTTATGGGAGGTCATATTCCTGAGAGGCTGGATGCGTTGTTTTGTTTTACGTCCATAGGCATAGTAGGTGTTCAACGCGAACCACTGGTGCTGGAGTCAGGGACCTAACTTCTTATTCCTCGGTTTCTGAAGTGTCCAACGTCTCAGACTCTTCTTCAACCTCTTCCATCACAGAGGCTGCTCGCCCCTTGGTAACTGTGGTGGTGGATCTTGGGCATTCCTTGGCTGGGTGGCCCGATCTGCCACGGAAGAGGCAGAGGTTTTGTTCGAAGCAGCATTGCCGTTCTTGTGGCGTAAGTTTTCCATCTTTCCCTAATCTGGACGAAAGATCCATGGTAGTCCTGCTGCCACTGGACGGGGTCGCAGGTTGGCCTACATTGGCTGTCTTGTTGCCTGTGTTAGGGGCCGAATACGTGGTCACAGGAGTCCTCCCTCTGTTGTAGGGGCAGACGAAGTTCCGGGTGGAGGGGGGTTCTCTGGCAATTTCTGATCGTTGCTCCCAGTAACGGGCGTCGATGGATTGGGACAGGAGACGTAGTTGAAGCAAGGAATGGGGTTTTCCTATTCTAGAGATCATGTCCTTGATTCTGCCGGGGAGTCCATTGTAGAACTGGCGACGAAATGCAGCGTCGCCCCAGTGGACGTGGGTGGCTAGTCAATTGAATCCGACTACATATTTCATGATGCACTGATTATCGCACATGTGGAGGGTCTCGAGATCTGCTTCGGCTTCTCCTTCTGGGTCGTGGGGGCCGAAGTTGGTTTTGAGTTCGTTCACAAACTCCTCATAGTCATGGAGCTAGTCTGGCTCGTCGGGGGTGGAGAGGGCTGGTTCGAACCAGTCCAGGGCGGTACCGGTCAGGTACGACAGTACATAGGTTACCTTGGCGCTCTCGGTGTTGAAGGTGTCAGAGTGGTCATGGAAGTTTAGCCTGCATTGTACTAGGAAAGCTTGTAATTTTCTTGAATCGGATCCATCGAAGGTATCCGGATCCTGAACCTTGGTGGCACAGGGAGCTGATCTTCTGGGACTGGCTAAGTTACTTGCCAGCATGACGAGGGCCTGAGTGAGATCAGGCACAACGTTGGGTCCTAAGACAGGGGCCCCTCTGGGTTATGCAGGAGGTGGCGGTGCTGCGGCGGGTGGTGTGACATGGGGTTTGGCGACGGGGGGTGGTGCAGCGAATGGGGGTACAGTGGGTGGTGCAACGGGTGGTGGTGCATAGGGGGGCACCGACGAGCCTGACGGCACTGTTGTGGATGGTCCTGAGCTGGACCGCATCTCCAATGGCGATGATTGTTGAATCGCCAGGGGGTGGTTTACGAGGAACGGGTTGGACAAGTTCAAATGCAGGTGTTGGTCTGCGTCTGAGAGTCCAGAGTGGGAGGAAGGCTCCGGGAGGTGAGCTGGGGTCTGAGGCATCTGGAAACTTGGTCTGGGGGTGGGCAGTTCTCAGGGGATGGATGCATGGCAGGCAGATGCCTGAGTGATTGTCTGCATGGCTTGTGAACGTGTGATGGGTCTCATGCTTAATGACGATCAGGAGTGTGAGTACAAATATACTGTTAAATCCATGTGTTGGCGCTCGGCTGGAGACTTCCGGAAGAGGTCGGGGGGTTTCCATTAGGGTTCTAAGGGGAGGGCTCGTATTCCGAAGGTGGGGAAAGGGTTTGGATCGGATTGGAATCGGAATCGGAATCAGAATCAGAATCAGAAGTCGGAGCGCCGGGAGTCTGGGGGCTGTTCGGTATAGGGTGGTACAAGTGGTTCGAGGTCGCAGGGACTTGGCTTCAACTTATGTGTTGCGCCCTCCTCGATCATCTGTCCCTAATTTCGGAGAGTTGGGAAGTTTACCGGAAACTAATCGGAAACTACGATGCAAATTAAGTCGATATTCGTACTGGCGAATAGTCCAGTCGACTGGAAGACTATATACATGCGACTATCCTTGTACTATCTTTGCCGGTCGTAAAACAAGGAGAACGGGAGTACAAGGGGTCAATATAAAAGAGAAAACAAGGGAGTGAGGTATGCGATGGTCCTGCGCGTTGGTTATCAAGGTAACAGAACCTTGACTTCGGGGTCTTCGGAGGTTCAGGGTCGCGGAACCTTGGGATGTATGTTGGACCTCCAGAAATCTGTTATGCAGGCTTTGGACGATCGGATGGGTCCCGGAAATGGTGCGGGTGGTTGTGGTGCTTAATGTGGGTTTGTTTGGCAGCATGGGCTATAACAAATATGCTTCGTATGCACGTAGTACTGATGGTCATTTGCTAGCGCAATCACAGATTGGTTGTCGGAAAACAAGGTCATAGGTGCAAGCTCAACATCAAAGATTTGCTTTATGAGGGAGCAAAGCCAGAGGGCTTCCTTTGCTACATGAGTCACAGCAACATACTCACTTTCTGTTGTGGACAATGAAATAACATTTTATCTTTTAGCACTCTATGATACCACCCCTCCAATGTAGTTTACCCAGGTTCATTATTTCAACATGATCGGTTATATCCTTCTTGAAACTAACAATCAGGTTAGCTTGTGTTGCAGCAACAGTACAATCATTGACATGAACAAGTACAATAGTCAACTTGTGATCATTTTGGCGAAAGAATACTGCCTGGTCGACATCACATCACATGAATTTGAGGTGGTGAGTCATAATATCAATGAGTTTTTGATACCATTGTCTCCCTGACTGTTTGAGTCCATACAGGGTCTTTTTCAGGTGGCATACTTTTTCTGAGGAGCTGGGTGCATGATAGCCAGATGGCTGTGCCATGTAAACAGTTTTTTTTCAGTGAGTTCACCATTCAAGTACATGCCTTTTATATCTATCTGATGCAACTCCATGTCATTTGTAGTAGCTAGGGCTACATTGAAGCCAACTTGGCTACAGGGGAAAATGTGTCAAAGTAGTCGACATCTGGGACTTGGGAAAAGCCTTGCACAATGAGGTGAGCCTTGTATCGGATGATATTTCCTGCTGCATTCTTTTTTGCATGGAAAACCCATTTAGAGCTGATAATATTGGCATCTTTGGGTAGATCAGTAAGTTCCCGAGTTCCTGATTGCTTGAGTAAAGCTAATTCTTCATGAATTGCATTTTCCCACAGTTCCCATTCAGGACGGCATTTGGCCTCAGCAAAAGAGTAGGGCTCAATTGCTTTGACTTCGCTAGTTTCAGCTATAAGTGCATATTCATCTTCATTTGCTGCTAACATCATCCAATTGGCTAATCCTTCTCCTTCAAGAATTTCAGGAGACCTTTCGACAATAGTGGGTAATTGTATTCCTAGGGTGATAGTGGGGTCAGATGAATGGTGAGTGGAGGTGCTGTGTCTATGTGATGATGTGAAAAGATGACGTAATCATAATTATACATAAAATCTCCCAAAGGTGAAACAATGGCGAGGTTCAGGAAAGGGCAAGGTTTCAACTTGTATGTTACACCCACCAGATCACACAAGCTCTAATTTCGGAAAAGTGAGACAGAGAATTAACTAGTAGAGAATCAAGGTTGATTATCTGACTGAAGACTGAACTACTGAAGTACAAGATCTTTATACTATTTTCAAATCTACTAGGAGTCAAATAGATTCCTATAATAGAATGAGAAAGCTGAGGATCGTGAAAAGCGAGAACGAGAATACTACTCCCTCAATAATGATCTCCTCCATGACATTGGGGAGTGACATGTCACTCCGATTCCCAATGGAGTTACCCTAAGGAATGTAATAGTGGATCGGATATAAGAGACTGAGTGGAATTGCAAATAAATGAGAGTAGAGCAGAATGTAAATGAAAGGATATTAAACATAAATGAAGATGGAATAGAACAGCGAGCATATGGTGTGTGATGTAAATGAGTGGAGTGAATTGACAGGAGCATGTGATGCCAAGACGGATACACAAGGTGCATATAGTCCATGGGCTGAGGGCATATTGTTGAATAGTGAGCAAGAGCAGAGTTAGGCTGAGTGGGCTGAAATGAATAGTCGGGTATGCTGGCATATGGTTCCTAACAGTCCATCTAAAATATCTTGAAGATGCTGACTCAGTTTTTGCACTCATTTCATGGGGGCCTCATTTTCAGAGTCAGATGGGTTAGTTATGGGTGATGTGTCAAGAGCAGGAGGTGCAGATGAGACAGCAGGTTTGTGTGCTGTAGAAGAAGGTGCATCAGTTGTCATTTTGATAACTTGCCATTCCTCCCCCTCGAGACAAGAAGCTAATGCTGCGCTGGTGTCAAATAGATGTTTCTTTCTACAGTAACACTCCGCTTGTCTGGCTAATATACTCTGAAGCCTTTGCTTCAATCATTGATGCTAACCCAGCATCCCTCTGTCACATGGCCTCCTAGCTTATCGCCACCCTCTGTTTGCACCCATACCTTCTCTCCCCACTCATGCACATGCAGTAAGTCAGGTTTGCTGCCAAATGCGGCTTCATAAGGTGTTTGACTGCTGACTGCTTTCATCGAGGTCCTATTCATCAGCTACACAACATGTCATGCAGCTTCTCCCCAGAAGAACCTTGGCAGCCTGCTTGCATGCAAGAGTACGTGGACCCATTCTACAATGGTATGGTTGTGGTGTTCAGCCACACCATTATGCTGTGGAGTATGATGGACCGTAATTTTTTGTACAATTCCTTGGGACTTTAGATAAAACACAAAATTCTTTCCCAGACATTCACCACCTTTGTCAGAATGCAGTGTTTTAATGCATGCATTGAGCTGTGTGCTGACCCAGCTAGTGTATTCTTTAAAAGTGCCAAATGCTTCATTTTTGGCACACAGGAGGTAAAGGTGAGTGAGATGTGACATGTCATCAGTAAAGGTAATATAATATCACTTTCCAGACTTAGTTTCAACTGGAGCAGGTCTCCACAGGTTGCTGTGTATCTCATCTCCAAAGGTAGAAGCACAACTGCCTTCTCTGGATTTTGCAACAGGTTTGTGGGTTGCCTTCACATATATACACGACTTGCAGAAGAAGGGTTTGCCTGTTGGTGACAGGTCAAGTTTGATTCCTGTAACAAAACCTCTAGTGATGAGTTTCTTCACTGTCTCAGGTGAGATATGACCCATGCAATGGTGAAACTGATCAAGTGTTAGCACCTCAACAGTGGAATTTGCTGCATCAGCATCGTGCGTGACCCAGTACAAGCCATGGCTAGATCTCTGTATCTGGCCAATCTGTTTTCCATTGCTTGTCTTTACAGTACACTTCCCATTGCCAAATGTGACAGACAGTCTGGTTTGATCAAGGTGTCCGATAGACACAAGTGTGTAACCAACTTCAGGTGAATAAAGCACCTCTGTAAGTCATAACTGAGAGATATCAGCACTATTAGGTAAGTCAATTATCATCTCTCCTGTTCCAACTGCATTGAAACTCTGCTTATTAGCTGCTTGGAAGGTCTTCAGAGGGGTTGTAGTGAAGTTCGTTACTGCATCATGATAGGGAGTGATGTGCCAAGTACATCCAGAGTCATAGACTTCTGTATGAGGTGAGTTCACTGGTCTTTCAGGGTTTGTGCTAACAGCATATGCATCTTCCAGTTGCTCATCAACTGGAAGTTCTTCATGCTTAATAAGCAAAGCATTATTGCTTTTGTCTGTAAAAATTGACATGTTAGTGAGTTTATCATCAACACGCATATCTTCAACCTCTGAAAACCAGTCTTCATCGTCCCCTGCATCTCCTTCCACATGATCTGAATTGGAATCAGAGTCAGATGCATATATCAGTGGTGGCATCATGGCATCATCATTGTTTGAGTTGACTGTAAGGAAGGCAGCCTCGCTTTCATGGTCAGACTCAACAGCGGTATTGGCAGAGCTGCCATTGTTAGGTGAGTGGTGTTTCTTGTTATCAGCAACCTTGGCAGGCTTAGGACATTTGTTTCTGAAGTGTCCTTTATCTCTACAGTTCCATTAGGTCCCAGGCACTTTTCACAGAGTGTGTCCCCCTTTGCTGTTTGAAACTACTGACAGAGCTTCATCCTTTTTAGTTCCTTTAGGGGTGCTTGCATTGCAACAAGTACGTTAAGCTTGATGGCACTCATACTCTTCTGATGTGAGTGCAATGAGCTCGTCTGGGTCAATTGTTTTTGACGAGCTGTATGATTTGTTTCCAGCAAGCAAATTTAATGCAAAGGCAGATAACTGAGGGGGTAGAGACTTGATAATGGTGGAATGGTAGTCTTTCTCTTCAATGTTCACCCCATAAGTTGCTAGTTCCTCCTTTTTGACTTGGAGGTTGTCTAGAAATTCATGGACATTCCCTTTGCCAGGACATTTTGACTCCATGAACTGGGAGCACAAATTGGCCTGAGCAAAGGCCCCTTTGGTTGAGTACTTGGTTCATATCAAGTCCCATCGGTCTTTGAGGGATGTTTTGCTGTAGACTTGTATGAGGGTTGAGTCTGGGATATGGTGAGTGAGCAGGGCTTTCGCTAAATGGTCATCCTTTGTCCACTGAGCAAGGGCCACCTCTTCTTTAGCAGTAGGAGGTGAGCTGAGAGTGGGACAAACAGCAGTACCATTGAAATATCCCCACAAGCCCTTGGCCTTGATGGCATCCTGGAAGCACATGGTAAATGCTGTCCAGTTCAAACCATTTGGCATGAGCTTCGGGACTGAGGAGGGGAGGATATCAGTGGTGGTTAGAGCTGTTGTAGACATTGGAGTGGGAAGGTTCAGGAGATAACACTAAGGTATGTGAGCAAGAGCAGGGCCCAATAACCTGTAACAATAACAAGACTATACGACAATATTACTGTAGCATACAGGTAAGCTAAATATAATATGGGAGTCAGATAATATCTTACCTCAGTGTTTGTGCAATGTCAAACCACTGAGGGTGTTACAATCATAGAAAAGGATGTAATCGTAATATTAATAATCTCCCAAAGGTGAGACAATGGCGAGGTTCTGAATGGGGCTTGGCTTCAACATATGTACATTGCGCCTACTAGACTGCACGGTCCCCAATTTCATAAAGGCGAGACACACAGAAATGAACAGAAGAACCTTAGTTGAAATCAAGGTTGATTATCTGACTGAAGTCTGAACTATGAGTACAAGATCTTTTATACTACTTTCTAATCTACTAGGAGTCGAATAGATTCCTATAATAGAATGAGAAAGCCAAGGATCGTGAAAAGCGAGAACAGAAATACTATGTCCCCAATAATGATCTCCTCTGTGACATTGTGGAGTGATGTGTCACTCCAAATCCCAATAGAGTTACCCTAAGGAATGTAATAGCAGATCGGATATAAGAGACTGAGTGGAATTGCAAATAAATGAAAATAGAATGGAAGGTAAATGAAAGGATATTAAACGTAAATGAAGACGGAATGGAATAGCGAGCATATGGAGTGTGACGTAAATGAGTGGAGTGAATTGACAGGAGCATGTGACGCTAAGATGGATACACGAGGTGCATATAGTCTGTGGGCTGAGGGCATTATGTTGAATAGTAAGTGAGAGCGGAGTTGGGCTGAGTGGGCTGAAACGAATAGTCAGGCATGCTGGCATATGGTTTCTGACAGAGGGAGACTGTACATAGACTGTAACTACTTATAGTTTTTGAAGACAATAAATCATTTAAAAATGGAATAAAAGAATGTCTTGCAGCTGCACAAGACCTAAAACAGCCAATAATGGCCTTGCTTACTAATCGGGGATTTTGGGTGTGGTGGTTTGCATTTCCAACATTGATCTCCTCTGTGACATTGAGGGGTGATGTGTCACCCCAATTCCCAATGGAGTTAACCTATAAGAAACATAGTAGCAGATCGGATATCAGAGATAGAATGGAATTGCAAATAAGGAAAGTGGAGTGGAACATAATAAAGAAAGTATTAAATGTAAATGAAGTGAAAATGGATTTGCGAGCATATGGGGATTGACATAAATGAGTGGAGCAAATTGACAGGTACATGTGATGCCAAGACGGATACACCAGGTGTATATAGTTCAAGGGCTGAGGGCATATAGTTGAATAGGTGAGTGAGGGTGGAGTTAGGCTGAGCAGGCTGAGTTGAATAGTCGGGCATGCCAGTGCAACGGTTCCTAATACTCCTAACCCATGCTTACCAGCCCATAAAGCAAAAGGCAGAATCTGCAAAACCCTCTGAATTTGATAGTAACCATGCGAATAGGTGCAGGTTCATATATCATGCACCATCTACTTAGGACCAGCACCAATGGATGTTGATGCAAATAAGTGACATTTTATGCTATCTCTCATATACTGGTAGGGAATGGCACAGGTCACTCACAGGTCAAATGTGGGTGACCTGCACCTGACCTATGGGAAACTCAAACCCATCAACCCATGGGTTTTTTACCATGGGTTGACAGGTCTCAGGTGTGCACCACACCTGCATGCAATATGTCATGTACATCATGTACGTGGTGGTGCATATGCATATGGGTGTTGCATATGTCGTGTTCGTCACAGCATGTGTGCATATGTCATGCACATTGCATTTATCATGGCATGTGCACATATGTCATGTACATTGTATATGTGGTGGCAAGTGCATGTACAGGTATTGCATACATCACATTCATTGCGGTGCATGTGCATACATCATGTACATGGTGGCATGTGTGTGTACATCCTGTACATCGCGTTCATGGTGCCACATGTGCATACAGTGTGTTTGTTGCATTCGGGGTGTCTTGTTTGTGTCAGCATGTGCACGTATGTGTAAGTTGCATTTGTGTCAGAGTTGACACCCCAGGTTAGGCCTGGGTCATGGGTGCTTGTGGCTTGACCCACACCCACACCCAAGGACACTCGACCCAGTGACCCATGTGGGTTGGCCTAACCTGTGCATTTCCCTATATACTGGCACTATGGCAAGGTCAGTCACTTTGCCTGAAACTGTCCCCAAGCCTATGATTTCCACTTTATGATGTCCAAGGAATGTGAAAAGCTAATGGAATATTAGATAGTTGCCACTGATGTTTAGGAGATAGCCAAGCCTGAAGGTGGCAAAGAGATGAAGCTAGAGGATTTTGTCTAAGGCAGTGAGCAAAGGATGTGCCCTCGCTACCTCTGTTTAATCATTTTGCTATTCTGTCTATAGACTCTGGTATAGAAAATATAACCCAGTACTCAGACCTTGAGACCTTGGCTGCAAGCAATAAAGATACACCTACAACAGATATTCCAAAGCCCTCACATCACCCCCCTCAGTTGAAATACTAGGAATGGGCCCTCCCAAAGCACTGTGTAGTAATGTCCACCCCCTTTCCAAACTGTTATGATATGAAGGAATAACATAATCGTAATTAAACATAATATCTCCCAAAGGTAAACAATGGCAAGGTTCAGAATAGGGCAAGGCTTCAACTTGTGTGTTACGCCTATGTCAAGTCCACATACCGAGACCCATCCGCCGGCAGTGCCGACCGAGAAATCATCCTATATCCACAACCAAGTGCCCACGTCGCATGCATAACACTTGGTGCGCCGGTCCCATCTCGGCACATCCGCCATTCACACTCCTCGGTCCGTTTTACCTCGGGACTTCCTGTCCTTGTATTATCCTCGGACACGACCCCATTGTTTTATACTCGGCCACTCCCTATTGTCCCATCTTGAGTCACGATCCTATTATCTTATCTTTTATTGTTCTATCCCCACTTTGCATTCCTTGTTCTAATTTTGTTTGTTGTGGACAATGACCACATGCTCTGCATATCTTGTTGTCCCACATTCCTTATTCCACATGTCGCTTCTTAACCTATATAAGTAGGGCATGGATGTACATACTTCCTCATTCTGGGTATCGACTAGGCTTAGGCCCTTCTACCTTCTTCTCTTCTGTTAAGTCCTCGACTCAGGCTGGCATCCTCAGCATCCCCCCGAGTACCTGTCTGTTGCAAATACAGTGGCACGCATGGCAAGTAGGGTGCAACACACGAGTACGTTGAAGCCAATGCCACTACTCTTGGCCTGCAGGACTTGGCCATAGTCTGCCCGACCTTTCAACAACACCCCTCGGCAGTACCGAAGTCCGTCAGTATCCGACGCTTGACAGCCTATCAGATTGCACTGGTCCCTAATTTTGGAATAGCAAGACAGAAGAAAGGCTTAGTTGAAATCAAAGTTGATTATCTGACTAAGGACTGAACTACTGAATGTACAAGATCTTTATACTACTTTCAAATCTACAAGGAGTCGACTAGATTCCTATAATAGATAAGAAAGCCAAGGATCATGAAAAGTGAGAACAGAAATACTATGTCCCAATCTTGATCTCCTCCATGACAATGAGGGGTGACATGTCACTCCGATTCCCAATGGAGTTACCCTATAAGGAACATAGTAGCGGCTCGGATATGAGAGATAGAACAGAATTGCGAATAAATGAAAGTGGAGTGGAACATAAATGAAAGGATATTAAACCTAAATGAAGTGAAAATGGAATTGTGAGCATATGGAGTTTGACATAAATGAGTAGAGTGAATTGACATTTGGTGACCTCTTTGAAAAGGAATCCATTGATTTGCTCCCTGAACCAAGGACATGGGACCACATGATAGAACTAGAACCCAGAGCAAAGCTCTCAGCATGCAAGGTCTACCCACTGTCCCTCAGTGAACAGTGAGATTTGGATGAATTCTTGTAAGAAAACCTCTGCATGGGTTGCTATTAAGTCTTGGTAAAGCTGATAGTGCAGACAGGAGTCAGCCAAGTCCTGCAGACCAATCAAGGTGGCTAGGCTTCAACATGTTTGTGTGTTGTGCCCTGCTGATCCATGCATGCCACTAATTTGGACAGAAGAAAGACCTGGGAGGGTGCTGAGAGTGTTGGCCCAAGTAAGGGACTTCAGATGGAATAGAGAATGTGAACCAAGTTGATATTCAGAGTAAGGAACTATCTACATACATTCACTACTCATATAGGTTAAGAAGCAAGATATGGAACAGGGTGGCATAAGGAATGGAGAACAATAAGGTATGAAGAATCATGTGGAGGTATTGTCCAGAGTGATCAAGAATAGAATAAGGAATGCAAGTGAAAATAGAATAATGAAATATGGCTGAGAATAACATAATGAGAGAGTGGGTGGAAATAGAACAATAGAAAATGACCGAAGATAAAACAATAGGGCCATGACCGAAATAATAAATGAATAATAAATGGTCCGAAAGGAAAAGGGTAAGGGAAAGAATGGGGGATGAGAGAATAGTAAAGGATAGAGAGGATGGGGTGAGGGGAATGAACCAGATGATGTACTGAATGTACTGAGGCAAGGCTACATACTAGTGAGGAACGACTTGTCACTGGCTTGTGGGATTAGACGGTAAGGGTTGGTTGGTCAGTATTGCCAAGTGAACTGGAGCTCAGTATCATGGACTTGACATTATTATATTTATGCCTTGCAAGCATAAAGGCTCTAGTTACTCAAATACCTCCACAAATAAAACATTATAATCCATTAGAATGGATAAATTGAGTCCTTTCTCTGAAGAAACCTTGAATTACAACAGGATGCTAAAATTTTGACAGAATTGGCAGTGGAAATTCTATGTATATTCAAAGTTCCCACGGGTTTCCTCGCACCGAAACCCGACTGGTCTCTTTCGCGAGCAC
The DNA here is from genome assembly GCA_003314385.1 of Gomphus sp. MG54. Lineage (NCBI taxonomy): Eukaryota > Fungi > Basidiomycota > Agaricomycetes > Gomphales > Gomphaceae > Gomphus > Gomphus sp. MG54. The sequence goes on along the minus strand of QLPG01013445.1, from coordinate 168 downwards.
TACTGTATCTCACGAATCCATTATTTTGTTTTGTGGCTCACTTAGATCTGCACTAGAGGTAACTTATTTCTCTTCACTCCATTTCACATACAACCTATCATCATAAATGCTCAACACTGGTAATCGAAAGCCTCCAGCTGCATCATGGCAGAGATGGACTCCCTGATC
>QLPG01013432.1:0-11217 GCA_003314385.1 Gomphus sp. MG54 | reverse complement strand
CAAGGCAAAGTGGATCTTTCGCATATGGTCCACTTTGAAATAAGATGCATTGTCCTTGAAGTTCAGGTAGAGCTTGCGCAGGAAGATATCAATCTTCTCTGATGAGCCGTCAAATGGTTCTGGTCTTGCAATTTTGCCAGCTGATAGGATAGAGGAGGTGGTTGTAGATGTCAGCTGGGGTGTTTGGGCTTGTAGTGACACTAGGTGTTGGTTAAGGTGGTGTGTCTGGTTGTTCACCATTGCAGTCAGGTCTGCATTGTTTTGCTGCAGGCCTGCAAGAATTTGTTGTAGGAGATCAACATCCATGATAGGGTATTGTAGGGATATAATAGTCTTGAGCTAATGTCAGCAACAACAAGAGCTTCAATACTTGGGAGTGGAGGAGGGATTTGAGCAATGATACTTGTCGGTGTATTGACCAGCTCAAGACTGAGCTTTAACTAATTACCTAAGAACTGTACATATGGTCTAGCGGAGTAGCGGAGTCTAATAACAAGCAATAGATAGAGGAGTAGAGAAACCATGACAGAGCGAGTGGCCTGGAGGTACTCGAACATATTTCTGTGTATCTGTTTCATCTGGACAAGTACCGGGAGGACCTGTGCCAACTCTTGGACTTCTTCGGGTGTTATCATCGTCGTATGTCCAGCTTAACAACTGCTAAGGTTGGCATAGAGGAAGTGAGGTTGTGGGGGAGCCTTACTGATGTGTTAATGTCATTCCTGATGGTGGATCGGGGGCTTGATGCCTCCTTTCTGGAAGACATAGATTGGTTGCTTCTCTGCCTGGGTCATGGGTCAGGTGGTTCTGATGGGTGCCTGGGTTTGACGCGGGCCATGAAGGGTTCTAATGGTCAAAATAAGGGTGGTTGATTAGTTGTTTGTATGATTGGTGTCATGAATTTTTATGTTTTTTTTTGGCGGTGTTTGGATCTGGGTGAAGTAAGGACTCCTAAACAATTGTGCTGTTTTCCGGATGTTTCTCTTTTCTCTTTCTTCTCTTTTTTTTTTTGAGTAGATGTCCCATGGTCACCTAATTCCTGTGGTTGGGGCCATAGTGGTCTTGGGTCGTGGAGATCGTAGCGTTCATTCTACCGGATTGTCACTTGGATGGAGGTAGTGTCGTCAGGATTCGGGGAGAGTCCTGCAACTCAAGTCTCAGTTAAAATTTGATTAGTTTAGCTTGTATTAATATTCTAACAAGAAGGTCTAGTTCTAGAAATTTACAGGGTACCATTAGTCTAAGGGATGGTATGGGATTCTGCGGTGATCAGGATTCTTCCTGAGTGGAGTTTTTGGAGGGTCAGATTTGAGTGCTGAGTGAAGACTGCTGGCTCCATATTGCCAAGAATCAGTTAGGATAATCTGAACAAGTAGTACTCAATGCCCTGTCGATCAACAGATCGTAGTGGGTGAGTGTGTGGTCCTTGCAATTAAAATTCTGATGGGGTTTGGAGGGTTGGATTCAGAAGGTCAGAGTTTGGAGGGTCAGAGTATTTCCGCAGTGAGGTCAAAATCTTTTGACAATTGGTCACGGGGGGTCATATTCCTAAAAAGGTTGGATGTATTGTTTTGTTTTACATCCATGGGCACAGTTGGTGTTCAACATGGACAACTGGTGCCAGAGTCAGGGGCCTAACTTCTTATTCCTTGGTTTCCAAAGCATCCAACATCTCAGACTCTTCTTCAACCTCTTCTGTCATGGAGGCTGCACGCCCTTTGGTGACTGTGGTGGTGGATCTCGGGCATTCCTTGGCTGAGTGGCCTGATCTGCTGCAGAAGAGGCAGAGGTTTTGTTCGAAGTGGCATTGCCATTCTTGTAGTGTAAGTTTCCCGTCTTTTCTGATTTTGGACAAAAGATCCATGGTAGTCCTGCTGCCACTGGATGGGGTTGTGGGTTGGCCTACATTGGCCGTCTTATTGCCCATGTTAGGGGCCGAATATATGGTCACGGGGGTCCTCCCTCTGTCGTAGGGGCAGTCGAAGTTCCAGGTGGAGGGGGGCTCTCTGGTGATTTCCAATCATTGCTCCCAGTAGCGGGCATCAATGGATTGGGACAGGAGATGGAGTTGGAGCAGGGAATGGGGCTTTCCTACTCTAGAGATCTCGTCCTTGATTCTGCCGGGGAGTCCATTGTAGAACTAGCAACAGAGTGCAGTGTTGCCCCAGTAGATGCAGGTGGCTAGTCGATTGAATTCGACTACATATTTCGTGATGCACTGATTATTGCACATGTGGAGGGTCTCAAGGTCTGCTTTGGCCTCTCCTTCTGGGTCATGGGGGCCAAAGTTGGTTTTGAGTTCATTCACGAACTCCTCATAGTCATGGAGCCAGTCTGGCTCATTGGGGGCAGAGAGGGCTGGTTCAAACCAGTCCAGGGCGGTACCGGTCAGGTATAACAGTACATAGGTCACCTTGGCGCCCTCAGTGTCGAAGGCATCAGGGGGGTGTAGAGTTGCTCTAGGTAATGAATACCTAAAAGCCTGCGAGCACCGGTCCTTTTCTCTGGCAGGATCTAGTGCAGTCGTTTGGCACAGCTGGAATTGGTTCTGTGACTCGGCTATGTATGCACAAAAATAGAACATGAACAAAATATGGTGTGATGTGACAGGGATGTGACCTGAGATGCAAACGTGTCATGCTGACTAATACTTGGACTTTGACTTTGGGCTTGAATACAATAGTCTAGACGTTTCTAGACTAGTCTTGATTTGGACTTGGAGACTTGACTTGGGGCTTTAACTTGTGAACTTGTTATCACAGAGGTGAGCCAGAGGCCTTTATATACAAAAACCGAGCAACAATGCAAAATGATGCGAGAGGTTGGCTATGTCAGTTGAATGACAAAGCACGAGAACAAAGTATACAAAAGAGGAAACTATGGAGAAACTCTGGAGAAATTGTACAGCATCGAGGCTGCGCAAATAAGGACTAGGGGCTATGATAGGGGGAGACTAACCAAAAAGGTAAGGATGATGAGTAAAGACTAACAGAATAGGAAACAGGTCTGAGTCATGCCAAGAAAAGGGGAAACATATAAAAGAATCAATAAGGAAGTCCACTAATAAACATCTAACAACCTTGTCCACTACTCCTAAGGGGCCTTAGGATGAGTCAGGAGACTGAGTCATCTCGGAGTATTTCCAGGTCACAAGCAACATATCTTCCACAATTTCTCCAGTATCCAATTCAAGGATAGGGGTCTGGGAGTAGGAGGACTAATGGGTATACAGTTGTGCACTCTCATTTTGTGTTTAAGATTGAGTCAAATGGAGTGGGTGGGATAATCAGGATGGGATAGTGCCCTAAACTCTGCCTCATATTCCACTCTACTCCTATCACAATATGCTGGTCTAGACATCATTCCAAGAAATATGTATGGTTCTTGACTTTCTGGGAAATAGACTGCATCTCCTATCGCATATGACTGAGTGTAGATTGGATGGGATCATCTTCTGAGTGAGAAATGTGCTGGTGGAGGTATGCGAAGATAATGATATGTTAATGGTTCTGCCTGGATATGTGTGTCCTGGGTGTTGTAGCGTTGCATGGGAATGAGCTCTGATGAAGACATGATGACAAATTGAGAGTCTGAAGATCGGTGGGCTGAATAGAATGGTTGGCTGTGTGATGTGGTGACAGTGAAGGTAATATGGGATGAGCGCCGACAGAGTCTGATTTGGAGCATGGTTGAGATTGGTCACTTTACTGTCAGCAGTCATGGAAGTTCAGTCTACATTGCACTAGAAAGGCTTGTAGTTTCCTCGAATCAGATCCATCAAAGGTATCTGGGTCCCGAACCTTGGCAGCGCAGGGGGCTGATCTTCTAGGGCTGGCTAAGTTGCTTGCCAGCATAATGAGGGCCTGAGTGAGATCAGGCACAACATTGGGTCTTAAGGTGGGGGCCCCTCCTGGGTGTGCAGGAGGTGGTGGTGCTGTGGTGGGTGGTGCGACATGGGGTTGGGCGACAGGGGGTGGTGCAGCGAATGGGGGTACAGTGGGTGGTGTAACAAGTGGTGGTGCTATGGGCGGTGGTGCTGTGGGTGGAGGTGTGAAGGGTGGTTGTATGTAGGGGGGTGCTGATGAGTCTGACGGCACTGCTGTGGATGGTCCTGAACTGGACCGCATATCCAATGGCGATGATTGTTGAGTCACCGGGGGGTGGTTCACGAGGAACGGGTTGGTCAAATTCGAATGCAGGTGTTGATCTGTGTCCGAGAATCCAGAGTCGGAAGAAGGCTCCAGGAGATGACTGGGGTCTGAGGCATCTGAAAACTTGGTCCAGGGACGGGCAGTTCTCGGGGGACAGATGCACGGCAGGCAGATGCCTGAGTGATTGTCTGCATGGCTTGTGAATGTATGATAGGTCTCATGCTTAATGATGATCAGGAGTGTGAGTACCAATATACTGTTAAATCCACGTGTCGGCGCTTAACTAGAGACTTCCAGAAGGATTTTCGGGGGGTTCCGAATGGTTTCCAAAGGGGAAGGTTCGTATTCTGGGGCGAAGGGACTAAGGGTCAGACTCGGAATCAGAATCGGAACGGGGATGGAAGTCGGGAATGCCAGGGGTCTTAGGACTGTTCATGGTATAGGGTGGTATGAGTGGTTTGAGGTCACAGGGACTTGGCTTCAACTTATGTGTTGCGCCCTCCTCGATCGTCTGTCCCTAATTTCGGAGAGTTGGAAAGTTTACCAGAACTTAATTGGAAACTATGACACAGAATTAAGTCGATATTCATACTGGCGAATATTCCAGTCGATTGGTGACTTATATACATGTATCTAGTCTTGTACTATCTTTTACTGAGTAAAGACAAGGGGGGAAGAGAGTACAAGGGGCAATATAAAACAAAGAACAAGGAGTGAGGTATGCAGTGATCCTGTGCATCATCTATCAAAGGAACGGAACCTTGACTTCGGAATCTTCAGAGGTTTAGAAACACGGAACCTCAGAATGGTGCATCGGAAATCCGGAAATCGGTTATTCAGACTTTGAGCGATCAGAAAGGTCCTGGAAATGGCACGGGTGGTTGTGGGGTTTAATGTGGGTTTATTGGCAGCATGGGCCATAACAAAGACACATCATTGCCTCATCATATGAATTGGGGAGTGAGAAGTTGTTTGGATCAGGGAGCAACTGAGCATTGGTGTAGAAGGCCCTTGCTTCCTTACCTAGGTGCAACTGGTCATTCACCTATGTTTCTCCAGCATCATGAGCTTCCTGTATGTTTTTATCTGATTCTCGGGAATCTTTCATTGCCTGTGTAGGGATGGGGATGTGGGTTGAGCGATATGGAGCTGGAGCTGGGACAGGAGCATCTAAGACTGGGGCAGGTAGAGCAGGGGCAGCTGGGATAGTATATTTGTGTATGGGTGCTAGTCCTTTATTGTGGTCGTCTTTATCCTCAGTGACTGGGTTGTCAAGCATAATGTAGTCAGTCTCCCCCTCGCTTGGCAAGCCAGGTTGTTAAGTCCGCGTGTCAGGCGCTTAGCTAGTACTTCCGAAGGGGTTTTCCGGATTAGTGCGAAGGTCCGTAACGGGGCCGAAGACCGGGATCGGGGTCGGACGGACTACGGACGGAGACGGGAGTGCCGGGAGTTTAGGGTAGGTCGCGGAATAGATCAATCCGGTCGCTGAGGTGTTCGAGGTCGAAGGGACTTGGCTTCAACTTATGTGTTGCGCCCTCCTCGATCGTCTGTCCCTAATTTCGGAAAGGAGGCGGGAGTTTACCGGAAATGAATTGGAAACTGGGGGGGGGGAACTAATTCGATATTCGTACTAGCGAACAGTCCAGTCGACTGCGAGACTATATACATATATACATGTAACGTTCTTTTGTACTAACTTTAGCCGGTCATAAAACAAGGAGAAAGATAGTACAAGGGGTTAATGTAAGAAGAGAACAAGGGAGTGAGGTACGCGATGATCCTGCGCGTCGGTTATCAAAGTATTGAGTCCTCGGCCGGGAGCGGACTCGGGAACGGTGTCTTGGTCGGACACGGAAACGCGGTGTCTCGGACGGACATGACGGGAACGGGATCCACGGGAGACGGTCTTTCGTTCTTTCGGTCGGAAAGGTCTCGGAATGGAAGCGGGTGGTTGTGGGGGTTAGTGTGGGTTTATTGAAGGTATGGGCTATAACACAGGTGTAATAAGTGTCTTATTGCCGGTCCCCTCTTCACAAATCACATTGCAAGAGCGGAAAATCCTGCGACTCTCAGAGTTGTAAATCCTGTAAGCATCCCTCCCAAAATACCCAATTAATCTTCCCTTGATTGAACATGGATCTAATTTGCTCAGCCCATCCCCTGCTTCTACTGGGATTTTGGCATAGGCAATGCAGCCCAGCGGTCGCAGATGCGAAATATCTGGCTTCTTGCCATGCCATAGCTCAAATGGGGTCACGTCAAGGTGTCTAGTGGTGTCAAGCATCGGGTACTGACGGACTTTGGTACTGCCGAGGGGTGTTATTGAAAGGTTGGGGGGACTATGGCCAAGTCCTGCAGGCCAAGAATAGTGGCATTGGCTTCAATGTACTCGTGTGTTGCACCCTACTTGCCATGCGTGCCACTGTATTTGCAACAGACAGGTACTTGGGGGGATGCTGAGGATGCCGGCCCAAGTCGAGGACTTAACAGAAGAGAAGAAGGTAGAAGGGCCTAAGCCTAGTCGATACCCAGAATGAGGAAATATGTACATGCATGTCCTACTTATATAGGTTAAGAAACGACATGTGGAATAAGGAATGTGGGACAACAAGGTATGCAGAGTATGTGGTTATTGTCCACAATGAATAAAATTAGAATAAGGAATGCAATGCGGGGATAAAACAATAAAAGATAGGATAATAGAAATGTGTCCAAGGATAGGACAATAGGAGGTGCCAGACTATAAGACAAGGCTTGTAACCAAGGATAGTACAAGGACAGGAAGTCCCAAGGTAAGAAGGGTCGAGGGGTGGGGACAGGGAGTGTGGATGGTGGACGTGCCGAGCCAAAACCGGCGTACCAAGTGTCATGCATGCAATGCAGGTACTTGGTCATGGATATGGGGTGATTGCTCAGTCGGCATTGCTGAATAGACATGTCTCGGTATGGTACTTGACAAGTGGTGGGGATGAAGTCTATCATGTATATGATAGATGCCACTACTTCACACCAAAGGGATGGGGGTAGACTGGCCTCATGCAAACATATACGGACATGTTCAATAATTGTATGGTGACACCATTCAACAATGCCATTTGAGGCAGAAGAGTAGGCTGTTGTGGACTCATGTATGATATATGATACCCTGCTCACCAAGGTATGCTTTCCATATGGTATTCATAAACTCTGGGCCTTCATTGGTGCAGATTTCTTTACCTTCTTTCCCATTTGATGTTCAGCAAGTGCCACATAATGTTTCAAAGCATTCAGCATTGTCTCCCCTTCTTTGTTTGCTAGGAAGTAAGCCTTGGGGTGGCCACTGTACCTATCAACACATGGCATCATATAGCTGCGTCCACCAGTTGACTGTACATGTGATGGTCCTGTTATGAACCGACTCTGACCACACTCCAAAACAGACTTTCCACGGCCTGATCGGAAAACCACAACTTCTGATTCCGACACTTTCCGCAACTCCAGAAATCAAGGTTCTACACATAAACAAACTTAAGATCGACGCATACCTCGCCCCTTGTTTTCAACCCTCATTAGCCCCCTTGTGTTTTCCCATCCCCTTGTCTTTACTCAGTACAGGATAATACAAGGATAGATACATGTACATAAGACACTAGTTGACTGGACTATTTGCCAGTACGAATATTGATTTAGTTCTGTGTTATAGTTCCGATTCAGTTCTGGTAACTTTCCAAATTTTCCAAAAATTAGGGACAGATGATCGAGGAGGGTACAACACATAAGTTGAAGTCATTCCCTGAAACCTCGAACCACTCGAATGACTAGTCGAACTACCTAAATACCTTGAACAGTCCAAGGCCCAGTGCTTCCATCCTTCTGCACTTTCTGTCTGAACCAACCTCCGATTTCCGAATATCCAGAAACTAGGACTTCTGGAGACCTATTGGAATCATTGGAAATAATCTTGGAAGCACCAGCTAAGTGTCTGATATGCAATCTTAACAGTATATTTGTACTCAGACTCCTGATCATCATGAGAGACAAGACCTGGGCCCAACTCCTACAAAGCCTCACTAGACCCTTCCTCCATTGCATGCCCATTTTTTGGAACCCACCACCTATCGGTTCCAAAAATCCCACACCTCAGATTCCCCTGGATCACCCTAGTAATGCAACAAACCTCATCAGAGCAATCACATTGTTAGCAAACAGCCTCTCCACCTCCAAGAAAGCTACCCCTCCCATGCAAATCTGGAGCCTGGATCCCTTCAACGGATCCAACACAAGGAAGCTACAAGCCTTTCTAATACAATGCAATCTGATCTTACAAGATTGCCCTGATGACTTTAATTCCAATAGCTCCAAGGTGACCTATACATTGTCATACCTGAACGGGACCACCCTGGACTGGTTCAAACCAGCTCTCACCAACCATGATGAACCCTCCTGGTTCCATGACCACAACAAATTTGTCTCAAAACTGAAAACCAATTTTGGCCCCCATGACCCAGAAGGAGAGGCCAAAACTGACCTCAAGAGACTTTACATGCACAACGACCAATGCATCACAAACTACATGGTTGAATTCAATCGTCTCTCTGCCTGCATATGCTAGGACAACTCGGCTCTCCGTCACCAATATTACAAGGGTCTCCCCAGAAGAATCAAGGACGAGATATATAGGGTAGGGAAACCTCCTTCCCTAACACAACTTTGTCTTCTATTGCAGTCCATCGACACCCGATACTGGGAACGGAAATCAGAAGACGACAGAGAAGCAAACCAGATGTTAGATAGCCAATACTCGCCCAAACTTGGAAGAGACGGGAAACTCACCTCACAAGAATGACAGTGCCGTCTCGAAAACAACCTCTGTTTTTTTTTGTGGCAAGGAAGGTCATGTAGCAAAGGAATGCCCTAAACCCTCCTCCACAGCTGCCATGGAATGCACCACTACAACTACAAGGATAGTCGAGAAGACCCCAGGACCGACCATGGGAGACATTACGACCATCAATGCACCAACGGAGCTTAGGCTCAACGCATCTGCCCTCTCAAGCCCCAATTCGCTGACCATTCACCTGACCTCCGACTCCCTGCCTGGCTACAGCCTGAAGACCCTCGTTGACTCAGGGTCAACACACTGCTTTCTTGATTCGAAACTGGTATTGAGACACAACCTCCAGCACCACAACATGATACCAATTCCGCTGAGACTCTTCGATGGCTCCTCCAATTCTTCGATATGCAAAACCATCGAACTCCTGATCCAGTTTCCCCAAGGGGAACAACACTCCATAACTTTCTTTGTAACTCCATTAGACTCAAGCTGCTTGGTAGTACTAGGATACAACTGGCTCACCTGCTTCAATCCGTCAATTGATTGGGCATTGGGTAGTATATCATTCAAAACTCTGTCACCATCCGACCCCCCAAAACCACTGGAGCCCATAGCTCCCATACAATGTCCTTCCGACCCTCCAAAAAAAATGCTCATCGCACCTAAAGTTGCGCTGGTCAATGTGGCAGCATTCACCCGCATCTCAAAGATGGAAAGAACCCAAGCCTTCCAGCTTCTCCTCTCTGATCTGGATAAGAATAGAGATGGTTCCATTGACCTAACCAATGTTCCAAGTGAATACCATGAATTCAGGGACGTCTTCAGTAAAAAAACAAGCCAACACTTTGGCCCCACACTGGCCCTACGACTTAAGAATAGAGCTCGATGAGGGAACCTCGCCTCCCTTTGGCCCAATCTACTCGCTGTCCAAAAGCAAATTAATGTCACTGCAAGAATTCATAGACGAACACGTATCCATGGGTTTTATCTGCCCATCCTGATCGCCAGGTGGAGCACCCATCCTATTTGCCAGGAAAAAAGATGGTTCCCTCCAACTGTGTGTTAACTTCAGGGGACTCAACAGGGTCATGAAAAAGGACCGGTACCCATTACCCCACATTTCCAACCTACTTGACAGACCCTGCAAGGCTAGGATCTTTACAAAGATAGATCTGCGACATGCCTATCATCTCCTCTGCATTTGAGAAGGCGACAAATGGAAGACTGCATTTTGCACCCGATACAGATCCTTCAAATGGTGCGTTATGCCCTTCAGACTGAGCAACTCCCCGGCAGCCTTCCAACACCTCATGAATGACATCTTCCTTCTCCGACCTACTTGATGTATCAGTGCTAGTCTACTTGGACGACATCTTAGTATACTCTGACAACCTTGAGGAACATAGGAAACATGTATGTGAAGTCCTAAAGCGACTCCAAAAAAATAACCTCTATGCCCACACAGACAAATGCCAGTTTCATGCTGACACCATGGAATACTTAGGATATATCCTGTCCCCGAATGGCCTCACCATGGCTAATGACAAAATCAAAGTAATTCAGGATTGGCTGGAACCATACAAGATCAAGGACGTACGGTCCTTCCTTGGATTTGCAAACTTCTACAGATGCTTTCCCCAATATGACAAATGGCTGTGTCAGTGGTAGTGGTGTGGGAATTCCATATTTTGGGATGGCATTTTTGCAAAAACTTAGAATTATTAAAAATTTGCTTGGATAGGTCTCAAGGTACAGTGTGGTAGACTTCCTTGATACAGATTTCAGTCAAGCTCAATTTTAGCTCAAAATTTTGTAGATTAAATTAAAAAAAAATTATATAACAGTTAAGAAGTGTCTTGAGAACATCTTTGCTCTATATTATGGGGGCAAAAAAGCTGTTTTTGCAGCAGATTAATTTTTTTTGTGCAACAGGTCAAAATGTCACATGTAGGGGTTCTTGATACAAGCATGACACCTAATTCTCTGTGCATGGAATTTGCGGCCCAGTGTGATTAGTCATCCATTTCTTTGTATTATTAGCATGTCGCATGTCACACTTTGGTAGCCCCAATATCTTTGTGGTCAGATTAAGGTCAATTTAGGTCAAATCCCACTTGGAGTTTTTGTAATTAACAATAGGAGATGCATAGCTTCCCTAATGTGAACACTCTATGACAAAATCTCTCAGAAAAGTTGAGCAATCACTGATTTAAGATTGTATGTCATCAAAATTGAGAAATTTTAGATGAA
>QLPG01013430.1:0-18108 GCA_003314385.1 Gomphus sp. MG54 | reverse complement strand
ACCCAGGATCCTGCTCTGTCGCCGGGAACTCCGCCAAAGGGTTCCTAGCTGAGGCCTCTTGGTCAGCATGGCCATTTGGCACATTTTGGCCAAGGTCTTCTCCGTCCATCCTCATCTGTTCCTGTTTATCCGATTTGCATAATTGCATACTTACTCCTTGTAGATGATGGGATGTCTACCTAAACAGGGGGGGTAGCAACCAAACAACGCTACAAACCTCTCCTCCCGAGGAAATCCCTTTTCCATTCACTCTTTATCTCGACCTTAATTCCTACCCATCCCGACATGCTATTCCCGATAACATTAATTCCTCCATCCAACCCGACCGAATCTGCTGAAACAAACATCGCACATTCACTTGTTTTCTTCTGCTCACATTTTTCTTATTTCCTTCCTTACCCTTCCTTTAAAAAAAAGAAGAAAAACAAAAAATCTATTAACTAATCATCTTTCAAAGTCTCATCTATCACCATCTCCTCATCCTGCTCCTTACCCTTGTCCTTCCCTTGTTCCTCACCCTCATCATCTTTCAATTGATCCTCACCTGGATCCTCACCCCCCAACTCCTCTGCAATAACCGCCGTCACCGGCACTGCCGACTCCCCGCGCAGAACCAGACTCTGATTCATGAGGACCATCGTATGGCTCATGAACCTCACCTCTTCCACCAACTCGAAGAGCAGCCTGTTTGACCTCGACCTCTCTTGGAGGATGTCCTCCCAGATCTCGGCAAGCTTCCACGACCCCGACCCCGTGGGCAAGGGGACTTCCACCATCATCTCACACCCACTCGGCTGTATGGCCACTGGCCGTTCGCTCAGTCGCATCGTAACAGCCCTCCTCGGCCTCTTCATCGGCCGCTCCTCTTCCATCTCCTCCCCACTCCCTTCCTCACTCTCACTCTCCGACTCCACCTCTTCCCTACTCCTCACCTTGCGCTGCCGAGGCACCGCCAAGCTGCATTTCACCCGGCGTGCGTTGCAGCATCTGCACGCTGCTCCCACATTTCTAACAGAGCAGGCTTCTCCACGTTCCCTGCAATGATCGCAAGGAGGGCGAAGAGAGGGCGACCACTCCTGGATCGGCTTCTTTTTGAACTAATAAAAAATAAATAAAAAGACACAAAAAATACAAACCCTAGGTACCTGGGTCCCCCTCAGCCTACCTCTCCTACTCGGCCCCGCATCCACATCCATACCCCTCTTACGCATCATCACCTTCGGCACATCCGGGCTTTTGGGATCTTCAACAGTTTTGACACCTGTGTTTTCGAGTGCCTTGACCTGCCCCGCAAGGTCCTGGCTGACCTCCACGTTCCTTTTCTCCTCGGGAGCCCAAGTCACTGCCCGCTGGGCCAAATGAACCTGTTTTTCCTTGGCTGCCTGGACAATCTCCCAAGCCAAACGAGCAGCCTTGGTTGCCGTCTCGTACGCTTCCTTAGCGGCCTTTTCTGCCTGTTCTGCCTCCACTTTTGCCTTTTTGGCAGCCTCTTCATCCACCTTCAGTTGAGCCGCGGCAGCCATCTCTTGCTCCCATTGATGCTGTCGCTTGAGCCGTTTCTTCTTGACTTGCTCCTTTTCATCATTGGTTATGGCACCCATGTCTCACCCTGATCTTTTGATGGGAGTAAAGAACAAGGCTGATGAGAAGCCTGGGAATTTTCCCAAACAAAACCATGACATCACGCTGACACCCGGAACTCTATTTTAACTCCGCTTACCGGCTTCATGGGTTCAGCCGCTAGAGGGGGGATACTGTCAAGCCCGCAACACCGAGTACCGACTCACTCAGGAATACTGACCAACCGGCCCTCACCCACATTATCTCACCATCACGGGGCCTCGACTTGGTACATCCGGTACATCATATGTACCACTCCTCTCGTACATCCCCTTTCATTGTTCCTTCACCCCCTATCCACTCCTTAACCCATTTCCCCCGAACAACATGACGGCCACTCATTGTCCTGGCCATTGCCATTGTTTTATCTTAGGCCGCCCTCTATTGTTCTATTCCTGCCCACCATTTCATTATCTTATTTTCAGCCATACTCTATTATTCTAATACCGCTTACATTCCTTATTCTATTTCTGATCACTGTGGACAATGCCTCCATGTGGTTGCCTCATACCTTATTGTCTCCATTCCTTACGCCACCCTGTTCCACATCTTGCTTCTTAACTATAAAAGTAGCGGGATGTATGTAGATAGTTCTTCACTCAGAATATCAATTGATTTGCACCCCTTTGTCCGCTCTCTATTTCTAAAGTCCTTTGCTCGAGCCAATGCCCTCGGCATCCCCTCAAGGCTCCTCTCACTATCCAAATTAGTGGCACGCACGGAACAGCAGGGCACAACGCAAGAGCACATTGAAGCCTAGCCACCCGTAATGGTTTGCAGGACTTAACCGATATCTCGGCGTCACCGAATCTTGACACACCCATGGTACCATAGCCTGTCACACCACCGCCCATGGCACCATAGCCTGTCACACCACCACTCGTTGCACCACCACCTGTCACACCTCTGCCTGCTGCACCACCCCCTGTCATCCAACCCCATGTCATACCACCCACTGTAGCACTACCACCTTCTATATATCCAGGAGGGGCCCCCACCTTAGGACCCAACAATGTGCCTGATCTTACTCAGGCCCTCGTTATGCTGGCAAATAACTTAACTAGCCCCAGAAGATCAGCCCCCCACACTGCCAAGGTCTGGGATCCAGATACCTTCAATGGATCTGATTCGAAGAAACTACAAGCCTTCCTAGTGCAGTGTAGCCTGAACTTCTATGATTGCCCTGATGCTATTGATTCTGACAGCGCCAAGGTAACCTATCTACTGTTATACCTGACTGGTACCACTCTGGACTGGTTTGAACCAGCCCTTTCTGTCCCGGATGAGCCAGACTGGCTCTATGACTATGAAGAGTTCATCTGTGAACTCAAAACCAACTTCAGCCCCCACAACCCAGAAGGAGAGGCCAAAGCAGACCTTGAGAACCTCTGCATGTACGATAACCATGAAATATGTAGTCGAATTCAATCGACTAGCCACCCGCATCCACTGGGGCAATGCTGTACTACATTGCCAGTTCTACAACAGACTCCCTGGCAGGATAAAGGACAAGATCTCCAGAGTAGGAAAACCCCACTCCCTGCTCCAACTCTGCCTCCTGTCCCAATCCATTGATGCCTGCTACTGGGAGTGACAATTGGAAATTGCCAGAGAGTCCCCCTTCACCCGAAAATTTGACTGCCCCTACAACAGAGGGAGGACCTCCATGAACATGTATTTGGCCCCTAATACAGGCAATAAGACAGCCAATCTAGGCCAACCCACAACCCCATCCAGTGGCAGTAGGACTACCATGGACCTATCATCCAAGCTCGGTAAAGATGGAAAACTTACACTGCAAGAACAGCAATGCCACTTCAAACAAAACCTCTGCCTCTGCTGCAGCAGATTGGGCCACACCACTAAGGAATGACCAAGATCTGCCACCACAGTCACCAAGGGACGTGCAGTCTCCGTGACAGAGGAAATTGAAGAAGAGTCCAAAGCCTTGGATGCTTTGGAAACCAAGGAATAAGAAGCAAGGCTTCCGACTCCAGCACCAGTTGTTCGCATTGAACACCAACAGTGCCCATAGAGTAAAAAAAAACAATGCATCCAACCTTTCAGGAATTTTTTGAACACCCATGAACCAATCATTGAAGAAATTCAACCCGTTTCCTTGGAAACAACTTCGACCCTCTGAACTCTGTCAGATTCTAGTTGCCAGGACACCATATGCTCACCTGCTATGATCTGTCGATCGACAGGGCATTGAGTACTACTTGTTTAGATTTTCATCCCAACTGATTCTTGGTACTATCGAGCCTGCAGTTTCACTCAGCACTCAATCCAACCCTCTGAAAAACTCCACTCAGGAAGAACCCTGACCATCGCAGAACCCATACCATCCCTTAGACAAAACGGTACCATGTGTAAATTCCCTCTTAGACTAGACCTATTGATAACATGGTAATATGCTAAACCATTGACATGGTTCAAAACCGAAACTCGAATTTGCAGGACACTCTCCAAATCCCAATGACGCTGCCGCCATCTAAGCAACAACCTGGTGACCGGCCACCATGGCTGCCATGACCAACATGACCACCATGACCATCATGACTGTATTGACCTCCATGACCCACGACCACCACAACTCCGACCATGGAGAAACTGGTTAGACATTCTCCACCTGACCCCTACAAACTCCTGACCTAAAATACCATTAATTTCTAGACAATATATAACATGCACTATCAGTCGTCACCATAGAACAGGGAATGATCTGGATCAGGATCGGAAGGATTCTGTTGGCAGAACAAATCCCCACCCTTTCTATCCTCACTACCACTTGACTCTGGCACCAGATCCACCACTTCATGAATCAGCCCCACCGTGAGTGCCATATCCCCCAGAACCACCTCTTTAGTGGGATGCCCTGTCATAGGTGCTGAACTCTACACACCATACACCAGGTCCACCAGTCTGATAGACCACCCTGCTCTGGGTGTCATATTTCCCATACCACACGCTGGACCCACCTCCCTGGAAGGCCCCTCCCTCTTAGAGGCTGCCTTCTCCATACTACATGCCAGAGCCAACCGACCCCCCACCGCCCAATGACTCTGGATAAGACCACTGTGCCACCACCCGCTTATCAGATGATCCTGAGCATCCATCTTGATGGTGTTCTGCATCTCAGAGGCATCTGACAACCTCCTTACATCAACACTGAGAGCGAGAATGCTATCCCTAATTTCCCCCAGGATATCCATGATCACTGCACTCCTGACCTTTGGAAGGGAAGGGACCACCACTTTGACCTTCATCGTCTTTGAAGAGGATGCCTCAGGAACCTCTGTTTCCTCCCACCTCCTTTTCCTTGAGGTCGATCCTTTAACGACCAGTACCCCGCCGACCTCACACCTCACCCTGCTACTGTAACAGGGAATACAAGTCTTGACCGATGTGGTCGACTCACAGGGTTTTCCATGTTTAAGACACATGTCACAGGATTCTAACCTCAAAAAGGAAGGAATCCCTATGATGGCAACCTGATACAGGTCAGGATGATGTTGAATCAGCACCTGACAACTGGACTCCAAGGGTCCAAGACCCACCTCCTTCCCGGTTGCCCACACATCCCGAGTCACCTGATTTTTGTAGGCCCTTTGCACCCCCAAAATCCAGGCATCCTTCTCACGACATTTCCAATGCCCTCTCTCTGCATCCCTGGCAGCAGTACTTGCCCCAACCATGGGCACGATAGAAACATCCTCCCCACCTCCTGGATTGGCCCCAGTAAGCAAAAAGATAGACTCTGAATCTGAGGGGACACCACAATTCGAGGATTTATTGGACTTGTTGGTCTCCTGTTGTGGGACATCCCTGTCCTTGGACCCTAGTGTGGCAGCAAAACCCCCCCAGGACAGCACATCTTCTGGGTCTCCAACCTCCTGACTAGCCAGGAGGGCAAGCTCTAAAGCCTTAGCATCCTGTTCCATAGCTCGATCCTCTTCCTCCCTCCTCCTTTGTTCCACCTCCTTTTTCTTCTCCTCCAACCTCCAGACTTCAGCCCTCTGATTTTTTCCAACCTTCTGGGTGACCTCCAGTTTCTCACCCCTTCCACCTCCAACAAGAAAAGCTTTTCTGCATATTTGGCCTTGAAGGCATGTACCTGCTCTGAGACTTCTACCTTGATATCCTGCTCCAGTTCAGACATGGGTGGGGGCAGGAAAGGAACTTAAGGAAAGAGAGAAAACCCCTTATATACAATGGACAGGGGATTGGAAAAAATGCCCATTATATCCCAATATGCCTAAAAAATACTCCCATACCCTTCTCCACTCAATTCACAGCAAGAATAAGCTTAGGACCTCGAAGGCTCGGTCCTAGTGGGGGGATACTATTATGGCCCATGCCCCTAATAAACCCACATTAATCCTCACAACCACCCACACCATTTCTGAGACCTTCCAACCATTCAAAGCCTGAAACAACTGCTTTCTGCAAATCTGTTGCATCAACCCGAAGTTCCACAATCCTGAACCTCGGTGATTCCGAGACCTAGGTTCCACTCTTTTTATAAATGATGTGCTAGATCATCATATACCTCACTCCCTTGTTCTTCATACTCTATTAGCCCCTTGTACTCTCTCCTCCCCTTGTCTTTACTCGGCAAAGTTAGTACAAGGATTAGTTACATGTATATAAACCACCAGTCAACTGGACTATTTGCCAGTACAAATATTGACTTAATTCTATGTCGTAGTTTCCAATTCAGTTCCAGTAAACTTTCTGATTTTCCAAAATTAGGGACAGACAATCGAGGAGGGTACAACACATAAGTTGAAGCCAAGTCCCTGTGACCTCGAACAACTTGAATGACTAGTTGAACAACCTAATACTATGAATAGTCCTAAGCCCCTGGCACTTCCCATCTTTCCGCCTTTTCCATTTCCATCCATGAACCTACAACCTCTAGTCCCTCTACCTCCAGAGTACAAACCCCCTCTCAGAAACCACTTGGAACCTCTGGAAACCCTTCTGGAAGTATCTAGCTAAGCACCCAATATGTGGATTTGTCAGGCTCTGGAAATGCCGAGGAGTGGCCAAGTCCTGCAGGCTGGGAATAGTGGCATGGCTTCAATGTGCTCGTGCATTGCGCCCTACTTCCCATGCATGCCACTGATTTGGGACAGAAGAGATACCTGGGAGAGTGCCGAGAGTGTTGGCCCAGGTAAAGGACTTGGGACAGGAGAGGGGAGGACAAGAAGGCATAAACCTAGTTGATTTCCAGAACAAAGAACCATCTACATACATTGGCTACTTATATAGGCTAATAAGTGAGATGTGGAACAGAGTGGCACAAGGAATGGAGAACAATAAGGTATGAAGAATCATGTGGAGGTATTGTCCACAATGATCAAGAATGGAACAAGGAATGTGGACAAGAATAGAACAATGAGGCATGACCGAGAACAAAAGAGTGAGTGAGAATAGAACAATAGAGAGTGGCCTGAACATAAAACAATAGGGCCACTGCCGAGTGACAACAAATAGTGAGTGTCCTGAGGGTAAACAGGCAAGGGGAAGGACAGGGAATAAAAGAATGATAAAGAATAGGAGGGGGATAGAGATAATGAACCAAATGATGAACCAAATGTACCGAGCCGAGGCCACACACTGGTGAGGGATGATATGGGTAAGGGTTGGTTGGTTGGTACTGCCGAGTAAATCAGAGCATGGTATTGTGGGCTTTATAGGATTTAACACACAGTGCAAACCTGTTTGCCTAGCTAACAACACAAACTGCTGCATGGCTAGCATCCTCAGTCACCAAGATAATTTTTCAAATCAAATTTTTCAGCTGGAGGCACTTATTCACAATCCAAGGCATGACTGTATCTTCTTGCCTAAATTTCACTTGTGAGATGAACCATATTTAAATGGCAGGTATTATTTTATTATTTCCTTGCATTACTAAAATATGACAATAGTACTGGGGATGGGCAAAATTCCATTATCAAGAAATTCCAAAGAAGACATTTGAGGATGTAAAGACAGCAGCAAAAGAATACCTTGATGCATGCTCAGCTGATGTGATACAGTGGTTTATAAATTGTTCTTGGCAATTCATGGCTGCATATTGCAAGGGACTTAATGGGAATGCAGCTGCTTGAGCTGTTAGAAAGCAAACCAAGCATTGTTAGTTACTGAACAAACCATGATGTCAATTGAAGCTATACTTACTAACATTTACCTCATGACATCAAGATTTGGGGTGAAAAGTTACACTGAAAAGGCCCAAAAATTTGGCCATACTTAAAACTTGTTGGAAAAACTTCAGAACACGTTTTTTAGATGTATTTTGACATTCTGAATCTGAATCTAACTTCAGTTTGTCACAAAAAAATTCCAATAACTCAAAACCAAATTGGTTGGGTTTGCTTGTCAAGTACTGTATGCACTTTTCTTTTTTGATTCCCAACTTCTCTGTAACTGCCTTGATTAGGTGAGCATGTTTCTGAAATTTCTCAGCCTGTTCCAAATTTCCTTTCTAATTTTCCAACCAGGAAGTGGGGTTCCAGGCATAACCTAATAATTGCCCTTGATAGATTATGACTGGTCCTTGTGAGAAATTAGACACATAAAGATGGGGATTATCTCTTGAAACTAAGGAATCTGTGATGCCATAGCAATTTTCTTGGTTCTTGTTTGAGTGAATAATTTTTTCCACAAAGACATTCTCAAAATTTCCTGGGAAATTACTTTGACAGGAACCAGGGCTGCTGATTAGGATAGAATGCAGATTTCTTGTGAAGCCCTGACATTGGAGTCTAGGATTCTTTTCTGATATGTTTCTTGAGATTCTTGGCATGCCTATGAGCCTTGAACTTGGCAAGGAGTGATGACAAATTGGGGATGGTCCTATCCTCTCCTTATAGAGTAGCTCCAACAGAATTCTGAATAATGGTTCATCTCCCTGAGTTCCAAACAATAGATAGGTGGAGGACTCATCTCTGAAAATGGATATGGAGTACTTGTCTGCAAAGTTGTTTCCTAGGATCACTGGAGTAGTCATCCCATTAACCACATAGGCTTCTACATCAATTTGGACAGGTCCAGCATCTGTTTCAAAGATGATGGGTAGATTGACATATCCTGAGATTTTTTATGTCCCAGTGATTTGATTCAAATTAACCTTCTGATCAGTTTTGACCTTGGGTGGTTTTTCCATTCCTGACAGAGCACTTTGGGAAATCAGTGTGATATCTGACACAGAGTCTGCAATCAAATTCTGTTGGTTTTTTCTATATTCTCCTAGCCAAACTTTGGTAGTGGTGGCATTGGTTCCAAGAAAATGTCAAGCGTCGGTTACTGATGGATTTTGGTACTGCCGAGGGGTGTTGTCGAAAGGTCAGGCAGACTAAGGCCAAGTCCTGCAGGCCAAGAGTAGTGGCATTGGCTTCAACGTACTCGTGCGTTGCGCCCTACTTGCTGTGCGTGCCACTGTATTTGCAACAGACAGATACTCGGGGGGATGCTGAGGATGCCGGCCCGAGTCGAGGACTTAACAGGAGAGAAGAAGGTAGAAGGGCCTAAGCCTAGTTGATACCCAGAATGAAGAAGTATGTACATCCATGTCCTACTTATATAGGTTAAGAAGCGACATGTGGAATAAGGAATGTGGGACAACAACGTATGCAGAGCATGTGGTTATTGTCCACAACGAGTAAAATTAGAATAAGAAATGTAAGGTGGAAATAAAACAATAAAGGACAGAATAATAGGATGTGCCCTAGTACAATAGGAAATGCGCGATTGTAAAACAAGGCCATAACCGAAGATAACACAAGGGCAGGAAGTCCTGAGGTGAGGTGGACCGAGGAGTGAGGAGTAGGCGTAGGAATGAGGGGTGTGACCGATATGTGCATCTGGCCAAGAACAGCTCATTGGATGGTTCGTACTTGGTTACTAATGGAGTATTTTAGTTGGTACCGCCAAGTTATTCGGTCCTCCGTATGTGTACTTGACAGAAAAGCACATCCTGCTAGTCTGGACATGTGTTTCTTTAGCTTTAACAATGGATTTGGAGCAAGGTTGGCAAGTTTGGTTATCCCTAGGAGTGAAGGGACCTTCTCAGCTTCTCTCATTAATTGTCTCTTTTCCCTGCAATTTTTTGATGATTTAACAAGAATTTTCTTGTCAGGTTCAAGTTGGTGGAGAAAGGGGAGTTTTTGGATGATTGTCTGATCCCCCTAGCCCAGATATATCCTTTAACTTGTGGAGTATGGGCTGAATGACATTACAGTGAGCTTCAGGAGTGTCTTCAGTAGTTTCCTATGTGTCAGGGATTTCTTCTGCAATTTCTGTAGTAGTTTGATAAACTTGAGCTTGTTCATCATCCATAAACTTTTCTTCCAGGCTCAGTTGATCATAAAGCTTGGATGTCCTCTAATTCTCTGGTAGCCTACTTGGAATTAATATTGAAGAATTTCTTGTTAGGCTGGGTATATATGCGTTATCCCAGTGTTTCTGGCTCCCACACTATTTGTATCCTCTAGCTCCTTTGTCCTCATGAGTTTGTCTTTTAGATACATTACTGTCATCTTTAGGGAACTTTGGTGACAGAGGCCTGGATGGTGATCCTACTAAATGTGACCGCATGTCATGGTATGTTTGTGCACCTCCCATATTAGGCAATGTCCCTCAGTGAGTCATCTCTCAATTAGGACATTGCCCCTTCAGAATGTTGATGCTTATCTCTCAGGCTGTGTATTCATTGCTTGAGGTTATTAGAAGGGGTAAAAGGTGCGTAAACTAACGATTCCTTGTAATACTTGATCACTGATTGGAACTCAATGATGGTGGGACAATGCTGCATGTCGATAACAGTATGCCAAAAGGAAGGTGTACCAGCCATTACTTCCATCATTAGCTCTATATCTGACATTCTGTTTACTAGCCTCATCAATTCCACTTTCCTCATGAAATATTCACTCGGACTCTCATTAGCTCTCTGTACAACATGCGATTCGTGCAGGACTTCTGTTGGTCGAGCCATGTGTGGTTTATATAGTAAGTCCCGATTGCATCTCTCATGCTCTTCCAGCTAACAGAAGCTTGTTTTCTGTAGCTCAATGGCAGTGAAAAGAACCAGTGCTCTGCATTCTTGTACAACTAGAGGGGCACAAGTTTGCCCAATTGTTCATGTACCATAGGTGAGCAGTCCACGATATGGTTTATTTTCAGGATCCACTGAGCCAGGGCGTCAGGGTCACCATCCCATTTGGGGATGATCTTTGGGTGTATCTTAGTGTCAAAATGAGGTTTATTTCTTTGCACATTAGCCATCATTGATCTTCTTCCCCAATAGGCTCCTTTTGGACTACTACTTTGACACTTTCGTAGGATAGGACCATGTGCCTCTTTGCCATCGTCTGGGGAGGCATCCCCAGGTGATCCTGAGTCATTAAGTGGCTGTGCTCAACTCCAGGATGGCTGTATTCCATATGGGTGCTTAGGCACTAGTAGGGTAGGAGACAGTGCAGGACTTGACTTGTCATCTCCATACGATCAGGTTCTAGAAGGCCTAGTGACTTGGATAAGTGCACTACCTTTCATTTCTGTAGACTCAGGAATGCTAAACATTATTTTCCTTCTTTCATGGATAGAAGGGTGGAATAGCTCTTCCAAACCTTCAGATATGGTGAGTCCCATTGGATTCTGCATGTATGGTGATTCCCTAACACTTTTCCTTTGATGTTCTCAGTCATAGGAACTTGAAGTACATCTCTGTTTAACATTCACCTCGACCAGTTCCTCAAGTGCTGGTGCTTCGAAGTCTAGCATTCTGCGCAGTTTCAGTGCATGTATACAGGTCTTTTGATTAGATTAAGGCATGTTTTCCTCTGCTTTTATTTCATAAGGCATTCTCTTATTTATTGCTCTATCAAATGCCTTGTCCATACACACTTTTCATGAGTGAACATTCTGCATGGCCACATATCTCATTCTGAACATCTCCATATCTTTTCCATCCTTGGGAATCAATGGATAAAAGGGGCTGCAAGATTATCAGTGGATGGCTGTCATGATTTATCCACTCCTTTCTCTATTACTTGTTATTGGACTCCACTACTCTGCCAGACTATATGTATAGTTCTTAGGTAATTAGTTAAAGCTCAGTCTTGAGCTGGTCAATATACCAACAAGTATCATTGCTCAAATCCCTTCTCTGCTCCCAAGTATTGAAGCTCTTGTTGTTGCTGACATTAGCTCAAGACTATTATATCCCTACAATACCCTATCATGGATGTTGATCTCCTACAACAAATTCTTGCAGGCCTGCAGCAAAACAATGCAGACCTGACTGCAATGGTGAACAACCAGACACACCACCTTAACCAACACCTAGCATCACTACAAGCCCAAACACCCCAGCTGACATCTACAACCACCCCCTCTATCCCATCAGCTGGCAAAATCGCAAGACCAGAACCATTTGATGGCTCATCAGAGAAGATTGACATCTTCCTATGCGAGCTCTACCTGAACTTCGAGGATGATGCATGTTATTTCAAAGTGGACCATATGCGAAAGATCCACTTTGCCTT
The DNA here is from genome assembly GCA_003314385.1 of Gomphus sp. MG54. Taxonomy (NCBI): domain Eukaryota; kingdom Fungi; phylum Basidiomycota; class Agaricomycetes; order Gomphales; family Gomphaceae; genus Gomphus; species Gomphus sp. MG54. Next base: position 5,929 of record QLPG01013430.1, on the reverse strand, counting down.
ATCCTATATGAAAGTGAAGTTTGCAGCTCAGTGGGCAAGTCGTATCACAGGAGAACTGGAAGCAGGGACATGCAGTTACCAGAGTTGGGAGGAATTCCATACAGAGCTGCTGATAACATTCCATGACCCAAACAAGAAAGAAATGGCTCAACGAAAGCTAGAGCAGCTGAGACAAGGAGGAAGGCCAGCAACAGAGTTCTTTGTGGAGTTTGAGGAACATAGGTCACAGGCAGGGTATAACAATGAAGGATATGTTGCCTTGCTTAAAAGGAACCTGTCTCCACAGGTGGTTGAGCGGATTTATACCCTGGAGACCAATCCAACAATGTATGACAAGTAGAAGTCATATGCCCTCTGTTTTGACAGCCAGTTGCGTGAATACCAAGCGACAAAAAGGAGGACTATAGGACCAAGGACATGGCAGACTCCAAGAAATCTACAATCTACTCCAGCTCAGTCACTCGCTCCTCCACCCACTTTGGGACCACAACCCATGGAGATTGATCAGACTCGAGGAAAGCCAGTGAGGGTGGTGACATGCTTCAACTGCAGAGAACAGGGACACATAGCACAAAACTTTCCCAAACCTCGAGGTATCCAGAATGTTAGAGCAACAATGGATGGGTGGACAAAAGAGGAGAAAAGGGAGGTGCTGGACATGTTGAAGAAGGAGGATTTTCAGGAGGGGCAGGAGTGGAAAGGATGTCCTCCTTGCCCTGGACATCTGTAAACTACTGCACCCCACTAGCAGTTGAAGAAAGTGCAGAACCGGAACCTGAAATCATCCCAGAACAACCCTTGAAATTTGAGAAGGAGAAGAAAGAAAAGAGGAAGCGAGAAGAGAAGGTAGTGATGGCAGAAGAGGTGGAGAAACCCAAAGAGGGAACGATAGAGTGGGTGTTGTGGAGGATACACCAAGACAACAAGTCAGGGCAGGAAGTGTTGAGACAGTGGACGCATAGCAGAAGGAAAGGAGAAGTGACATCAGAAGTAGTGGAAGCCATAAGAGGGATGAGAAGAGAGGAGGGCATAGAAGTGGTCAAGGAGCTTAGGGGAAGGAAACAGTGGATCAGAGGAATCAACCAATCTTCGGTGATGATACCCACTACTGTTGAAACACTGACAGACAAAAGGGGATTCACAATTGAAGCGCTCCTAGACTGTGGGGCAACAGGGTGCTACATCGATGAAGGCTTTGCAAAAGCCAAGTGTCTGCCAATGGAAAGACTCCCAAGACCACTACCCATTTACAATGTGGATGGAAACCACAATGAAGGAGGACCAATAACCCATACAGTAATTCTCAGAGTCAGGATAAAGAACCACTTGGAGGTCTTCCCTTTTGCAGTCACCAATACCGGAAAGACAGACCTCATTGTTGGCTTCAACTGGCTTCAGAAGCATAACCCAAGTATCAACTGGAAGACAGGAGAGATGACATTTGACCGATGTCCCTTGGAATGTGGTATGTCAAAAGCAGGTGTAGAGGAGGATGATCTAGAAGAAGAGGAGGAAGAACTAGAGAAGGGAGACTGTATATTTGTGACCCGGATATATGCAGAGGAGGAGGAAGGGTGTGTAGCCAGGACACACTCACAGAAGCTAGTAGAGGAGGCACAGAAGGAGAAGAAGAAGAGCACGGTGGAAGAAATGGTACCATCACACTACCTAGAAGAGTTTAGAGGAGTCTTCACAAAGGAAGGGTTTGACAATAACCTTCCTGAATGATGGCGGTGGGATCATGCAATCGAACTAAAGCCAGGGGCTGAACCATTCTCAAGCAAGGTGTACCCACTCAGTCTAGAGGAACAGAAGCAGCTAGACGAGTTTTTGGAAGAAAACCTGAAGTCAGGGAAGATCCAACCATCCAAGTCTCCTATTGCATTGCCATTCTTCTTCATCAAAAAGAAAGATGGCAGCTTGAGGCCAGTGTAGGACTACCGATGGCTGAATGCAATGACAATCAAGAACTGCTATCCACTGCCACTGATTTATGAAGTGATCCACAAACTACGCCATGCACGCATCTTCACTAAGCTGGACATTAGATGGGGATACAATAATGTCCAAGTCAAGGAAGGAGATGAATACAAAGCGGCCTTCATCACCAACCAAGGCCTTTTTGAACCACTGGTCATGTTCTTTGGATTAACCAACTCTCCTGCAACATTCCAGATGATGATGAATGACATATTCCATGAATTGATCAATGAAGGATGTGTTAGCACCTATATAAATGACATCATGATCTACTCGACAGACTTAGAAGAGCACAGAAGGACCATCAAGCATGTCTTGGCCCTACTACAAGAACACAATCTCTATCTCAAACCAGAGAAATGCAAGTTTGAGAAAGAGAAGGTGGAATATCTGGGATTGGTGGTGAGCGAAGGGAAGGTGGAGATGGACCCAGTCAAGGTGGAAGGAGTGAGCAGATGGCCAGTTCCCAGGATGAAGAATGAACTGTAGCAATTCTTGGGTTTTGTCAATTTCTATTGTCACTTCATCCAAGGCTTTGCAAGCACATGAACTAACAGGGAACAAGCCATGGAACTGGGGAGCCAAACAGTTGATAAGCTTCCAACTCCTCAAGGCAGCAGTAATGGCAGCACCAATCCTAGCCTTCCCAACAGATGAAGACCTGTTCCGAGAGGAAGTAGACAGTTCAGACTTCGCCAGTGGTACAATCCTGTCACAATTACAACAGGGAATCTGGAAACCGGTGGCCTACATGTCCAAAGCACTCAATGATGTGGAGAGGAATTATGATATACATGATAAGGAGATGCTAGCCATCATGCAGGAATTGGCAGAGTGGAGGCACTATTTGCAAGGGACAATGCAGCCATTTGAAATATAGACGGACCACAAGAATCTAGAATATTTCATGACAGCAAGAAAGCTGAACCACCGCCAGGCCAGATGGTCCCTTGAATTGGCAGATTATGATTTTATCCTAAAGCATCGACCAGGCCAACTCGACAAGAAGGCTGACCTCCTCTAGAGATGGGAAGACCATAAACAGGGAGTAGAATGAGATAATACTGGAGTTACGGTGTTGAAGAAAGAGTTCTTCCAAGCAATAAGGGGAGAGCTCAGAGGAGAGGAGGAAGACCTGATGAAAAAAATCAGAAAAGCAAAGAACATAGAGAGCAAAGTCAGAGAGAGTGTGGATAGTAGAGAGAAGGATTGGAAGGAAGAAGAGAGGATCATAATGTGGGAAGGAAGGATATACATACCTGTTACATACCATTGCAATGGTTGGTGAATACATGTAACAAGTTGCTGTTTAAATAGTGCCCACAGACTAATCAGATAACCTGGCATAGTGGCCTTTTGGCCCAGTTGAAAGAACACATCACTGTGGGAATTTGTTGCCTTTCACAGTATGCCAGGTTGACCAAAGGTCAGCGGTTCAAATCCCTGTGTGCACAATAATTTAGAGGGTTGTTGCAATCACTTGGACCCCAGGAACCCTGGCTTACATGATGGTCCATGACATCATGGGGGTCTGCTATGTCAAACAGTAATTAGAGTGCTTGGGGGGAGCCACAGACAGGCCTGGGAAACCTGTTAAGATATCATCACTGTGGCACCTCGAGGGCTCGGTACCTAAGGGGAAGGTACTGTTACATACCATTGCAATGGTTGGTGAATACATGTAACAAGTTGCTGTTTAAATAGTGCCCACAGACTAATACCAGATAACCTGTTTCACAAGTCGTATCCAGATAAACCTGGACTATTACCCATTCCTTAAGCACCCCGCATTTCCTCTTCCGTTCACTCTCGCTCATTCTGTTCATTATCATTCTCGCATTTCAGTTCCGTTCTCTCTGTCTTCAAGTTCAAAAAAAATCCTCAGTTCCGATTCACTCATTCAACTTGCAATTCAGCTTCTTCCTTCCGTTTTCAAGTTCAAACTTCGGTTTCTACTTTATCATTCCTTATTCCAATCCGACTCTATTTCTGAACTTCAAGTTTCACGATTTCAAAAAAAAAAAAAAACATCATTTAAATTCTATTCTACAATCCCAACTCTACTTCCCCTTCCCCATCCAAGTCATCAAATATGTTCCTTGCTTTTCCATCTCCAATCACCCAGTCATCCCAAGTTCCACGCACCCTTGGCGGTTCAGATCTCTCCTTACTCTCTGGCCTCTGACTCTGCAGTAACAACTGCAGTTCGTTCACCTCACTTCGCAAATCCCTGATCTCACCTCGCAATTCCTTGTTGGTCATGTGGCTCTCAGAGACCTGGAACTTGTGTTCCAGCAGCTCCTTATGATGGGCTTCGATGGACTGCTGCAATTCCATCAGAGTGGTGGTCAGCACAATGACCGGTGTAGACGTAGGAGGCGCAGGGGGTGCAAGTGCAGGAGGCGGCACGGCGGCGTGAGCAGGTGGTGGAGGAGGTGAAGGCTCTGGGGCAGGAGGTGGAGGAGGTGGAGGAGTTGGTGCAGGTGGTGAGGGAGGCGGTGGAGGAGTTGGAGGACTAGGGGTTGGCACCCTAGGTTGTGGTGTTTGAGGGGCTGCCGGTATGAGGAGTGTCAAAGGTTCAGGCAGTGGGGATGACGAGCGAGAGGGCTGGAACAGGGGAGTGTGTGTCCTTGCCCTTTTCGAAGGTCCTGGTCCGTCCAAATTCCAAACTTGAGGCATACCTTCCCTTGCCTTCCTTGGACTTCCTCCAACCTCACTACTCTTCGCCTTTCCTTTACCCTTACCCTTCCTCTTACTAGTACCCCTACCTCGCACATTGATATTGCACCCCACTCCCCTCTCACTGTACCACACACATGCTCCCATGTCCATTTCTCCATCCCATTTCTGAAGACAGGTGTTGTGCCGCTGCACGCACCGTTCGCAGGGAACGTCGGATTTGCGGCCCTCGATCCAGGGCATATCGTCATCTTCTTCCACCAGCCTTGCATCGCGGTAGAAGACAGTCTTGGATTCGAACTTGTCATTGTGCATTTCAAGACGAGTGTACTGAAAAAGCTATAATCAGTACTATGACATATCCGAGCAAGGGATCATGCACCTTTGCACTCTTTGAGTGCGATCCTTCAACCCATGGAGCTCACATATCGATTGCGTTCCTTGCGTCCTCTTCAAGTTGCGCACGAGTGCGCTCGATCATCGATGGAGCGCTCGATCATCGATGGAGTGGGGGTAGGAATGTCAGCAGGAGGATGATGGGTGGTGTGGAGATAAGTTGAGATTGGCGAGCTGTACATCTTCAACAGCTTACGGATGTACGACGGGTTGATGAGGTTTTCTTGGTCCATTGGTGATGTCAATGAATGGTTACCCCCCAAACTCCCTCACGACTTCTCTTATACGCATTCGCACTTCCGAACTCCAATGGGGCCACCGTTCTAGACTTTCATTTCTGTGGCCTCGTGGGACTCAGCCGTAAGGGGGGGATACTGTCAGGAACCGTATGCCGGCAAAGCCGACCATTCAATTCAGCCCACTCAGCCCAACTCTGCTCTCGCTCGCCCATCCAACCCTATGCCCTCAGCCCACGGACTATATACACCTCGTGTATCTGTCTTGGCGTCACATGCTCCTGTCAAACCGCTCCACTCATTTACGTCACATCCCATATGCTCGTTATTCCGTTCCGTCTCCATTTACGTTTCATTCCCTTTTCATCTATTCGCATTTCCACTCAGTCCTTTATGTCTGATCCTGTCAGGCTCCGGAAATGCCGAGGAGTGGCCAAGTCCTGCAAGATGGGAATAGTGGCATGGCTTCAACGTGCTCGTGTGTTGCGCCCTACTTCCCATGCATGCCACCGATTTAGGACAGAGGGATACCCGGGAGAGTGCCGAGAATGTTGGCCCAGGTAAAGGACTTGGGACAGGAGAAGGGGAGGACAAGAAGGTGTAAACCTAGTTGATTTCCAGAACAAAGAACCATCTAC
>QLPG01013423.1:0-14498 GCA_003314385.1 Gomphus sp. MG54 | reverse complement strand
CATGGCATAGAACTACTCACCTTCATGGATATATTTGCGACGAAAATGTTAATTATTGACAGGACCATGAAGAAGATGAACCCTGCATGACGAGCCAAAATATACAGGACTGATCCTAATCTCAGCTTCTTCCTCCAGATATGTTTGCTCTCATAAGTGAATGTGAGCAGTGTGTCATAAACCAACAGTGCTATTTAAACAGTGAGATCAGAACGAGGTCCACATAAAATTACTACTGAGCTTACCCAACGCAGAAATCAAAGAATAGCGTTCAGCCAAACTGTCCGGATCATAAATTTCCTCGAAACCGAACAGTCTAGGGTACTCACCCATCTGTTTCCTGCTGGGTTAGGACACGATTACTCCCTTGAGAGGACATCTAGTGATTGAATGTTGAGAAGGACTGGATTGTGTGTTGGAATGAGAGCCTGATGGATAGACGCAGAATGTGCAGGCTTTATGACAGTCATGGCTAGGTGAAAGCTATGGACATCATTGGAACCAACGGAGATAGTATCTCTAGCGCGGGACACTGGAGATATGTGGAGGCAGCGTCGCAATGGAGGTTACTTCTCAATGAGGACAGTATCTCTGACATGGTACACTAGAGGATATGTAGGGGCAACATTTCAACAAGGGATATTTACCAACGAATCCAGGATCTTTTCCGTGATACACTGGATGATATGTAGAGGTAGCATCGCAATAGAGGTCATTTATGTCAGATGATAACAAGAGCAGGAAATTTCCGCGTCGTTAATAGGTTCCAAACTCTAACATCATGCAAGAAAATAACCTCTCTGAAAACCCACATAGCATTCGCTCACCATGCATCAACCGTTCTCCAAATCCCCCGAAAAAAGTGCTATATCACGCGGTGCGAGAAGCTTGAACTGCTCAGGGGATGCGCAGCTAGAACAATGTATGTCTCAGCTCCGACCAAGAGACGCTATGCCCTTAGAAAGAATGAATAGTGAGTGGAACAAAGATTAACCATAATAAGTTACTTCGTTGGATATAGGTTCTAGGGGCAACATTTCAACAAGGGACATTTACCAACCAAGCCAGGATCGCTGCCGTGGTACATTGGATGATATGTAGAGGTAGCATCGCAATAGAGGTCATTTATGTAAGATGATAACAAGGGCAGGAAATTTCCGCGTCTAAGTTTCAATCTCTAACATCATGCAAGAAAACAACCTCTCTGAAAACCAAATTAGGATTTGCTCACCGTGGATCAACCCTTCTCCATATCCCCAGCAAAAAGTGCAATATCACGCAGTGCGAAAAGCTTGAGCTGCTAAGGGGGTCCGCAGTTAGACCAATGTATGTCTCAGCCCCCACCAAGAGACACTATGCGCTTAGAAAAAATGAATGGTGAGTGGAACAAAGATTAACCATAATAGGTTACTTCGTTGGATATAGGCGGGGTTTGAAACATGATGGCTCGATGAATACTTTCTTGGGATTAATGTGCCGCTGTCGACGTGGCCATGACGTGGGAGCTGATTTATACAAACTTGAATGCTACTATGACATAATATCTGGGTCTGAGCTGCAGGTCCTACTTTCACGTTCAACGTTCAACTACTTAGTATAGTATTCAGGATAAGTTTCTCAGCGCACCTTCTTTCTAATGGATATAATCCACTGTTTCCAGATATATCTCTGTACCTCTCTCACAGGTTCAGATAGCTTCATATGTCATTTTACTCCACTGCCAATCATGTCAGATCGGGATTGTAGACTCATCCATGTCGCGCTAGCGATGAAAATGATCGAAAAAGGGAAGACTATATAGGGTGACATGGTGACTGCTTGGGGTGACAAAAGTCGCTGTATAACACATGTGCAATAATGTGCAACTTGACGAATTGCTTGGTTTAAAAGCTTTGGCTTTTCTCATTTATCCAGCTCACGTTTGATTTACTCCGTAAGAGAAATATTTTGTTGTCATTTTGGTATTTATTAATTTCTCGAACCAAGTGATCTCGTTAAGAAAGAGCCTATATAAGATGAAATTCGGTGATTCCTTTAGTATAAATTAGAGTAATCACAGTATAATCACAAATAATTATCTACACCAAATGATCAGTGGGCACAATCATAACTATATATATTCTAGGACGACATCCTGAGGTCCCAGTGGATACTATCATACTACTTCTAGTTCCCCAATATGAACGTCGATGTCCTTTTCAGTCTCTATATTGTTTCAACAGCATCTGCAAACAAAATTGAATCATCACAGAGAACTGGAACAACCCATCACAGCTGAAATAATGAATAAAGCTTACCCAAACTTTGCGATCCCACTGGAGCCATGTTTTCTATCTCTCCCAAACTCCTCCCGGCCCATGGATACTCATCGAGGTCAATCCGATCTGTATTGGAAGCGGGGAGATCCTCGAGCTCAATTTCATTCGACGAGGAGAATCCAGTCTCAATTGACTCGGTGATGTTCCGGTCACCGAATTCGTCCATAATGGCATTATGCACCCGTCGTGTAGCTGCATGGAAGCTGCCAATGGGATGAGGGGAAGAGTGGGTGGTGCCATTAGGATGGGAATGCTGCTCTTGGAGGTCCAAATGAATTCGACAGATGATAATGATTGACTGGCTATATGAGGTATCAGTCAAGTCATCCAATAAGTCGTATTTCAAGGCTCTTACCTGTCCTGCAGAGGAGCAAGAATGTTGCCAAGGGTAGGCTATTGACAGTTATTAATTTGTGGTCTCCACCAGTTATATCCAATGAATCATTTACTCTTAAGGCCTGTCAAAATCACTACTCAGCCAACTTTATGCAAGATTTTATTGAGAAATACCCTGTTTAGTATGGCTGTTGTTAAGGTTACTGTGAGCACGAACCTGACTGTGGATTAGATGCAGATTTGGAATAACAATTAAAAATTAGATACCCATATCGTAACACACCTTGATAATAATTAGCCACAATGTATTATACCACTGAGAAACGTACTTTGCTCAACGAACAGCTGAGTTAGGGACTTGGTGTGCGATTCTCTCAACTCTCTCAACTCCCTCAAGTGTCCCAGGGAATTGCAAAGCGTCACTGCAAAGACAACCGTGTCGAAAAGAATAAGCAACGCATCCTGAATAGTGGTAACTAGAGAATGCATAAGCATAAAACAGAATTGAAACGAAGGCTGCTTCACTTCTGAAAACCATGTGAATAGACGAAGGAATACAACCAACATAACTCACAAGTTAATCTTGTTCAGGTCCATCTCAGTTGGTGCACAGTTGTCTATTTTTGCAATAAACTATGCAGTGCAGAACAAGTTTTATTAGTCATCACAAAGTGAGAGCATGCAATATATACCAAGTAACACCCAATAATGCCAATAAGTAATAGACCAAGCACCAATGTAATCAGTCTCTTCATCTTCGAGACGGCATATGCCCGTGCCATTAAAAGCCCTGGTAGAATAGATAAGTAAATTTGTGACTGGAAAATTGGAGCCATTGTCACCTTGGATTCCAAAAAGGGGTAGAAAAAAAATACTATCAATAAGGTGAGCTAAGTCATTACATGCACTGTGTTGACATTAGATTCTGTGTTCAACATCGTGAGAGTCTTACTAGACGCATATGAATGTGAACTCTTTGTGATTCGTGTCATAGAACTACTCGCCTTGATGGATAGATTTTGGGGGAAAATGTTAATTATTGAGAAGAACATGAAGTAGGTGACCTCTCCATAGCGAGCCAAAATATACAGGACTGATCCTAGTCTAAGCTTTTTCCTCCAGATATGTTTTCTCTCATAACCGAACGTGAGGAGTGTGTCATAAACCAAGAGTGCTATTTCAAATAGTGAGATCACAATGAGGTCCACAAAAAATTACTACTGAGCTTACCCAACGCAGCAATCCCGACATAGTTCTGAGCCAAACTGTCCGGATCATAAATTTCCTCGAATCCGAACAGTTTAGGATACTCACAGATCTGTTTCCTGCTGGATTAAGACTCGATTACTGTCTTGAGAGGACATCTAGTGAGTGAATGTTGAGATGGACCGGATCGTGTGTTGGAATAAGATGCTGATGGACAGAGGCAGAAACTCCAAGCTTTATGAGAGTCATGTCTCGGTGAAAGGAATGGATATTATTGCAACCTATGTGGATAGCATTCCTGGCACGGTCTCGCTTGATGATAAATGATATGTAGAGGCAGCAACGCGACGGACGCCATTCATGAAACATGATATCAAATACTTGAAATTGCCTTACAACGAACAGCAATTCTTCTGCGTCGTTCCAGAGCTCCAATCTCAACCTAATAGCCTTGAACGACCTTCGGGAATAGGCTGTTGTAAGAATTCAGGATATCATTCCTTGAATGTCTACGGGCGCCTTCCCCTCACGATCAACAAAAATGAAATATTAGACAGCGCGAGAAGCTTGAACAGTCTGCTACTAACAAACCAGTGGCACTCAATCCGTAGCCATAACCGCATACCTCAGTTCATCGGTCAATTCAACTCAACTCATCCTAGTGGTTGGTGATACATGTCTGAAGGAGTAAGCCAGACAACAGTTTCATCAATCGGTTGGCACCTCACCACGTTCGTTTTAAGTAACTGGTTAAGCTTGGTCCGACTGACTAAACATTTTTTTAGGCACATACTGTGTATATCTCATTCTCTTGACCGGAGTTGAGGCATGCACTTACCTCAAACATCTCGTGCCGCGCGATATCGCACTTTTTGTTGGAAATTGGAGAAAAGAGTTGATACATATTGAGCGAACCCTATGTTGGTTTTCTCCAATAGGGTGATCTCGAAAGAGATTTCAGGTTGTTTTTTTGCATGAGGTTAGAAATTGGAACTTAGTAAGGATGCGGAAGTTCCTCCTTGCTGGATTTACGCGGGGTTCCAAACGCGCCGAGCACGATGAATTCTTTCTTAGGTGTCGACGTGGAAAGGTGCGAGTGCATGCAGGGGCGGGAAGGTCAAAGTGACCTAGGCCGGGTACAGCGGAGGGGTCTCAGGTTGCTAAAAATGGCACGCCTGGTGGCCAAGGTCCGAACGGTCCAGAATGCGATGTAGCCGAGGCGTGTCCACGATGCGCGCACCATCATGACCTCTGTCACTGGGGAAAGCGGCGTTTGAATGGGGTTGGTTCCAGGTCTTGTCCCGGCGCTGCAAGTCTGTAGCGCTTTTCGACGCGCTCTTTGATGCGCGCCGCGTGGAGACTCCTCCACTTACCCAGCAGGCTCCCGCGCAGGCCCAACACGGCACTATGTGTTTGATTCGCCCTCGTGTGTTCGTGTCGACCAAACCCACGGTATGTTCTCGGTTGAGCTTACTATCGAGAAAATCTTGCCATGGACAACCAACGTGGTCATGTGCCCACCGATTGATGAGACAGTCGTTTAATTTACTCTGTCAGAATGCTATCACAAACCACTAGGATCAGATGGTTTAAATTGACCAGTGTACACTGGTTTGTTTCCATGCCTACCGATTGAGCGTCAGTGGTTCGTTGGTAATGGGCGGTTCAAGTTTCTCGCACCGTCTGATGTGCCACTTTTTGTTGAGCGTCAGGGGTCGCAGTGACATGCAAGCGTGGGTTTGACAATTGACAAAGTGAGTTGTCGGTGTGTAATAACCTGCGTGGTGGTTAACGGTGAGTCTCATAATCGATTCCCGCAGCCTTGGGACATGGCAGAACTCACACCATACATGCGCAAGCTATGGCGGCAGCGGCCACGACATGCGTTTGTCAAAACATGTCGGTTAACGGTGAGTTACACTAGATTGTGTGTCGGCATTGTGGTGCACAGCGGTGGTTGACCGATATGTATCAGGTGGGTGCATACCTATTCGGTCAAGAAAGAGAGAATACGCTTTTCAATGGGCGCGGAGAAATTAACTGCGCAACGTGAAGGCGGTCGACTTGTGAGTGCTGGGAATCGTAGCGGCCGTCGCAGGCGGTGAATTAGTAGAGTCGGTCGACTTGTGAGTGCGATGAGTGTGGGGAATTGTATGTACTATGGACCCGAGTTTGCAGGAGCAATTTGGTCACGTCGTCGATCTTGCCATTTCGCTGGTGCCAGATACTTGAAGCGTGGTGTCAACGCGGAAGTACGCATGAAACAATAGATTGCACCTTTCATACCGACCCTAATTTCAGGATTATGTCGCTAATGAGGTGGAGACGGAATAGCACTTTGAAATTCCCTGAGTTTTTAATATAGTTAATGTACTGTAAAAACAAATTGGAATCACACTTTGCTTTTGTCTATCAGTCCTAAATGAGGGAAATTCAAGTTTATTGGTGTGGTCTTCCTAAATTGACAGAAAAGTCTCTATAACTCTTTACTCTACACTCCAGGCTCTTAATCTTTTCATATACAGTTCCTGGTTTAATGTCTAACATTCAACATTCAACAGCCACCTCACATAAGATATAGCTTATGTTTCTCAACGAACCTTCTTTCTAATCCATATCTCTCACGCTGTCCATACATTACCTCACATACGTCTCAAGGGAATGAGACACTTGTACACCTGTCATGACTAATCTACCCAACCAGAGTTAGGATAAAAAGAAAGATATTACATGATGATCGCTCGCTATCCTCAACACTGCCCCCACCTCAGCTTGTTGGTCGTCATTATCCTATGATTACGACCCTGTCGATACGAACACTTATGTTTTCTTTGTGCCTATCTACTGGTCATCTTTGATATATAACCTTGTCTTGCTTATACCTCACTCTGGCATCGTGAAAAAGTGTTATTCAATGGCAGGAAAAAGAGCACCACTCCCACCAATTTTCTAATAAAATATAACGGTCAATAGGCACCCTGGTAACGCTTGAACTTCAAATTTGAAAAGCTGTACTTGCATGCCCCCACCATTGTCCCCCGCCATGCTATTTCTCAGCCAGACATCAACACAATACGTTGGTGCTGGCTTGTCTCGGGATCGGTTTCAATATCATGATACCGATATTTAAGAAAGTCATGGTGGAAAATTGTCAGAATTCTCCCGTGGACATTGGTTCCAATGGATCATGATCAGATCTACTTCTTAGCTTTAGTTGTGGGATAGACGAGGAGGCGACAAAATGGGTGATATGAGTCGGGGAAAGGTATTGAGTGTGCTCATCCTCGGGGGTGATAGTGACGCTTCAACCTTGTTTGAATTTAAATTAATTCATTTTCGTTCTTTAATTGTTCTCAATATCCCAAGCGATTGCCAATATTATTCGCGGGGAGTATTATATCAGGCAGGTGACGACACAAATGCTACCAACTGTTATTCTGGCCATATAACTTGAAGAATGGAAGGCCCCTACCGGGATAAAACCTATTGAGATTTCAGCTCAGACGAATCTTGAGATTGTGAGAACAATACCTTGAATGAAAGATAGAGATCCGTTCTGGTGCTGGGAGTATATTAGGATGCAAGCCCATCCATTTCATGTCCTGGGGAAAACTGTCAAATGAGTAGTGCAGAATATTTGGTTTATGTATCAGCTTGGCGTCTTTGGGGTGTCACATTAAGATATCTTGACGTTTTCATTTAATAGCCTGGATGGCGTGTTTATCCTCGAGACCTCTATTTCTGAGTGATATATCCTCGATATGAGTGTGGGTGTGGTGTTGTGGGGATGTTGGAAGAGGGAAATCTCGGAGAAGGTTGATTGAGAGCTGGAGATCGCAATAGCAACCTACACGATGACGTAACTATCTTGAAATAGGCTGTCAGAATTCGGTATGCATTGCACAGCAACCAAGCTTAAAGAGGAGTGAAATTGTTGTTTCGAAGTGCAAAACGGGGCTGTAGACTTATACAAGTCGTGCTAAAAAAAACGAAAACGATCGAAAACTATTAAGGGTGAAATGGTGACGGCGTTACTGCTTCAGGTGAAAATCTCAGATTAACAACAATGTGCAACGTTTTGCATTGATTTACAAGCTTCTGGCTCTCCCTGTTACTCCAGGTGAGGCTGGATTAAGTCCGTAAGAAACATTTAGCATGTGTTTGCTTATTTCTGTATCTATTAAACTCTCGAACCAATTGATCTCCTTGAGAAGCAGCCTACATAAGATAAAATTCCCTGAGATTTTGAATATCAATTACAGTAATCACAGTATAATACCAAACAACTATCTACACCAAATGATCAGTCGGGACAATCGTAAGTGAATATATTCTAGGACGACATCCTGAGCTTCCAGTGAATACTATCAAACTACTCCTGGTTACCCAATATGTGAACGTCGATGCCCTGTTCAATCCTATATTGTTTAGACAGCATCTAAAAAAAGAAACATTAAATCATCACAATGAACTGGATCGACCCACCGCCACTGAAATAATAAATAAACATTACCTCAATTTTGCGATCCCGCTGGAGCCATGTTCTCTATCTCTCCCAAACTCCTCCCGGCCCATGGATACTCATCGAGGTCAATCCGGTCTGTATTGGAAACGGGGACATCTTCGAGCTCAATTTCATTCGACGAGGGGAATCCAGTGTCAATTGAATCGGTGATGTTCCGGTCACCGAATTCGTCCATAATGGCATTATGGATCCGTCGTGTAGCTGCATGGAAGCTGCCAATGGGATGAGAGGAAGAGTGGGTGGTGCCATTAAGATGGGCATGCTTCTCTTGGAGGTCCAAATGAATTCGACAGATGATGATGGTAGCCAGGCTATATGAGGTATCAGTCAAGTCATCCAAATAGTTGTATTTCAGGGCTCTTACCTGTTCTGCAGAGGAATAAGAATCCCGGCAAGAGTAGGCTATTGATATTCATTAATTAGTTATTTGCACCAGTTATATCCAATGAATCATTTACTCTTAAGACCTTTCATATTCACTACTCAGCCAACTTTATGGAGGATTTTATTGAGAAATACCTTGGTTGTGATGGCTGATGTTAAGGTTACTGTGAGTACGAACCTGAGTGTTGATCAGATGTAGGTTTGTAATGACATTTAAATATTAGTTACCCATATCGTAGCACACCTTTCTAATAATTAGCCACATTGTATTATACAACTGAGAAACATACTTTGCTCAACAAAAAGCTGAGTTAGGGACTTGGTGTGCGATTCTCTCAACTCTCTCAACTCCCTCAAGTGTCCCAGGGAATTTGAAAGTGTCACTGCAAAGACAACCGTGTCGAAAAGAATAAGCAACGCATCCTGAATAGTGGTAACTAGAGAATGCATAAGCATAAAACAGAATTGAAACAAAGGAAGCTTCACTTCTGAAGATCATGTGAATATACAAGTGATTTGAAGGAATACAACCAACATAACTCACAAGGCAAACTGTTTCACCTCTATATCAGTCGGTGCACAGCCGTCTATTTTTGCAATAAACTATGCAGTACAGATCAAGTTTCATTAGTGATCACAAAGTGAGAGCATGCATTACATACCAAGAAACACCCAATAAGGCCAATAAATAAAAGAGCAAGCACCAAAGCAGCCAGTCTCTTAAGCTTCGAGACGGCATATGCCCTTGCCATTAAAAGCCCTGGTTGAATAGATAAATAAATATGTGAATGGAAAATTAGAGCCATTGTCACCTTGGATTCCAAGAAGGGGTAGAATAGCAATACTATCAGCCAAGTGAGATAAGTCATTACATGCACTGTATTGACATTAGATTCTGTGTTCAACATCGTGAGAGTCTTACTGGACCCATATGAATGTGAACTCTCTCCGATCCATGAAATAGAACTACTCACCTTTATGGACAGATTTGGGACGATAATGTTGATTATTAAGGGGAACATGAAGTAGATGACCCCTGGATAGCGAGCCAAAATATACAGGACTGATCCTAATCTAAGCTTCTTCCTCCAGATATGTTTTGTCTCATAACGGAATGTGAGGAGTGTGTCATAAACCAAGAGTGCTATTTCAAATCGTTAGATCACAACGACGTCCACATAAAATTACTACTGAGCTTACTCAACGCAGCAATCAAAGAATAGTTTACAGCCAAACTGTCCGGATCATGAATTTCCTCGAAACCGAACAGTCTAGGGTACTCACACATCTGTTTTCTGCTGGATTAAGACTCGATTACTCCCTTGAGTGGACATCTGGTAAGTGGATATTGAGATGGACCGGATCGTGTGTTGGAATGAGATGCTGATGCCTACAGCCAAAATGTGGAAGCTTTATGAGAGTCATGGCTGAGGGAAAAGATATTGGTGAAATCAAGATAGTATCTCTGCTCCGATTTTGCTTGATGGTAAATGGATGGTAATTGAGAAGTAGAGACAGCAACGCGACAGAAGTGATTAATGAAACATAATATCAAGTACTTGAAATAGCCTTCCAACGAACAGCGATAGAGCTCCGATCTCAATCTAATAAACTTACCCCACCTTCGGGAACAGGCTGTTGTAAGAATTCAGGATATGTACGGACGCCTCCACCTAACGCTCAGAAAAGGTGAAACATCAGACGGTGCAAGAAACTTGAATCGTCTGCTACTAACAAACCAGTGGCACACAACCCGTAGCCATAGCTGAATACATGAGTTCACCGGTCAATTCGACTCACCTCATCCTAGCGGTTCGTGATAGATGTCTGAAGGAGTCAGCCAAACAACAGTTTCATCAATCAATTGGAACATCACCACGTTGGTTTTAAGTAACTTCTCCATGTTATGGTTAATCTTGGTCCGACTGACTATACATTTGTTCTAGGCATATAGTGTATATATCTCATTTTCTTGACAGGCACCTACCTCAAGGATGTCGCACGGCCTGATATCGCACTTTTTGTTGAGGATTGGGGTAAAGGGTTGACACATATTGAGCGATTTCTATTTTGGTTTTGTCCAATAGGGTGTCCTCGAAGCCATTTGATGTTGTTTTCTTGCATGAGGTCAGAGATTGCAAATTAGTAACGATGTGGCAAGGTGCGAGTGCATGCAGCTGGCGGGAGGGTCAAAGTGATCTAGGGCGGGTACAGCGGAGGGGTCTGAGGTTGCTGGAGATAACACGCCTGGTGGTCAATGCCCGAACGGTCCAGAAGGCGATGTAGCCGAGGCTCGCGCACTATCATGACCTCTGTCAATGGGGAGCGGCTTTTGAAAGGGGTTTGAGGTCATGCCCCGGCGCTGCAAGACTGGAGCGCTTTTCGAGGCGCTTTTCGAGGCGCGCCGCGTGGAGACTCCTCCACTCACCCAGCAGGTTCTCGCCCAGGGCCAACACCGCACTATATGTGTCTGATTCGCGCTCGTGTGCTCGTGTAGACCAATCTGACGATATGTTCTCGGGTGAGCTTACTATCGAGAAAATATTGCCATCGAAAACCAATGTGGTCATGTGTCCACTGATTGATAAAACTGTCGTTTGATTTACTCTGTCAGACATCTACCAGGAACAACTAGGATGAGCTGATTCAAATTGACCAGTGAACACTGGTTCGTTGGTAATAGGGAGTTCAAATTTCTCACACCGTCTGATGTGCTATTTTTTGTTGAGCGTCAGGGGTCACAGTGGCATGGAAGCGTGCGTTTTACAATTGACAAAGTGAGTTGTTGGTGTGTAACCTGTGTCGTGGTTAATAGTGAGTCTCATAATCGATTCCCGTGGCCTTGGGACATGGCAGAACTGCCAAATAATTGCGCAAGCGATGGCAGCGGCGGCGACGATACGAGTTTGTCAACCCATGTCGGTCAACGGTGATGTTTGTCGGCATGGTGGTGCACAGCGGTGGTTGACCGATATGTATCAGGTGGGTGCGTACCTATTCGGTCAAGACAGAGAGAATATGTGTTTCAATGTGCGCAGAGCAATTAACTGCGCAACGTGAGGGCGGTCGACTTGTGAGTGCGGGGACTCGTAGCGGCCGTCGCAAGCGGTGAACTCAGTGCGCAACACTCGTGGGTCCATGGAACCGTAGAGTCGGTCGACTTGTGAGTGCGATGAGTATGGGGAATTGTATGTACTACGGACGCGAGTATGCAGGAGCAATTTGGTAATGTTGTCGTCAATCTTGCCATTTCGCCGGTGCCAGATACTTGAAGCGCGGCGTGAACCCAGAAGTACGCATGAAACTATAGATTGCACCTTTCTTACTGACCCGAATTTCAGGGTTATGTCGCTAATGAGGTGGAGATGGAATAGCACTTTGAAACTCCCTAACTTTTTATATATAGATGTACTATAAAAACAAATTGGGATCACACTTTGATTTTGTATAACACTCTGAAATGAGGGAAATTCAAGTTTATTGTTGTGGTTTGCCTGTATTGACAGAAAAGTCTCTATAAATCATTACCCTACCCTCCAGGCTCTTATTCTTGTCATATACAGTTCCTGGTTTAATGTCTAACATTCAACATTCACCAGCTACCCCAGATAGGATATAGACCAAGTTTCTCAACAAACCTTTTTCCTATTCCATATCTCCCACACTGTCCATATATATTACTATACCTCTCACATACGTCTCAAGAGAATGAGACACTTGTACACCTGTCATGACTGATCTACCCAACCGGAGTTAGGATAAAAATAAAGATATTACATGAGGATCGCTCGCAATCCTCAACACCCCACCCTCCTCAGGTTGTTGGTCGTCATTATCATATGATTACAACAATGTCGATATGAATACTTATGTTTTCTTTGTCCTGATCTACAGTTTATCTTTTATACACAACCCTGTCTTGCTTATACCTATCTCTGGCATCGTGAGTAAGTGTTCTTCAATGGCAGGAAAAAGAGCACCGCTCCCACCAATTTTCTCATAAAATACAATGGTTAATACACACCCGGGTGACGCTTGAACTTCAAATTTGAAAAGCTGTACTTGCAAGACCCCACCATTGTCCTCCGCAATGCCATTTCTCAACGAGACATCAGCATAATACTCGGGTGCTGGCTTCTCTCGGGATCGGTTTCAATGTCATGATACCGATCTTTAAGAATGTCATGGTCTAAAATTGTCACAATTCTCCAGTGGAGATTGGTGCCTATGGATCGTGATCGGCTCTATGTCTTATCTTTAGTTCTGGGATAGACGAGGAGGCGACCAAATGGGTGATCGTGAGTCGGGGAAAGGTATTGAGTATTGAGTGGGCTCATCCTCGGGCGTGATAGTGACTTCACCCTTTTTTGAATTTAATTTGATTCATTTTCGTTCTTTATACTGTCCTCAATATCCCAAGCGATTTCCAATATGATTCGCAGGGAGTGATATCAGGCAGGTGACGACATAAATGCTACTCACTTTTATTTTGGCCATGAAACTTGAAGAATGGCAGGTCCCGGGTGGAATAAAGCCTCTGCGCCTGTTATGGAGATTTCAGCTCAGACGAATCTTGAGATTCTGAGGACAATAGCTTGAATGAAAGATATGGATCTGTTCTGGTACTAGGAGTATACGTAGGGTGCAAGCCCATCCAGGTCATATCCTGGGGAAAACTGTCAAATGAGTGGTGGAAAATATTTGGTTTATATTTCAGATTGGCGTCTTTGGGGTTTCACATTACGATATCTTGATGTTTTCATATAATAGCCTCGATGGTTTGTTTTTCCTCGAGAACTCGATTACTGGGTGATATATCCTCGATATTAGTGTGCGTGTGGTGTTGTAGGGATGTTGGAAGAGGGAAATCTCGGAAAAGGTCGATGGAGAGTGGAGATAGCGACAGGAAACAACACGATGACGTACTTATCGTGAAACGGGGTGTCAGAAGGCTGCGCGCATTGCACAGCAACCAAGCTTAAAGAGGAGTGAAATTGATGTTTTGAAGTGCAGAACGGGACTGTAGACTTATACAAGTCGTTCTAAAAAAATCGAAAACGATCGAAAAACTATCTAGCGTGACATGGTGACCTTCTGGTGAAAATCTCACATTAACAACAATGTGCAACATCTTGCTTGATTTACAAGCCTCTGGCTCTCCCTGTTGCTCCAGCTGAGGCTGGATTGAGTCCGTAAGAAACATTTAGCATATGTTTGCTTATTTCTGTATTTATGAAACTCTCGAACCAATTGATCGCCTTAAGAAACAGCCTACATAAGATAAAATTGCCTGACATTTTGAATATAAATTACAGTAATCACAGTATAATCACAAACAACCATCTACACCAAATTATCAGTGGGGACAATCGTAAGTATATATATTCTAGGACGACATCCTGAGCTCCCAGTGAATACTATCATACTACTCCTGGTTACCCAATATGTGAACGTCAATGCCGTTTTCAATCCTATATCTTTTAAACAGCATCTGAAAAAAACAAAAACATTAAATCATCACAAAGAACTGGATCAACCCACCGCCGCTGAAATGATAAATAAACCTCACCTGAATTTTGCGATCCCGAAGGAAGTGTGTTCTCTATCTCTCCCAAACTCCCCCCGGCCCATGGATACTCATCGAGGTTAATCCGATCTGTATTGGAAGCGGGGAGATCCTCGAGCTCAATTTCATTCGACGAGGGGAATCCAGTATCAATTGACTCGGT
>QLPG01013402.1:1380-16819 GCA_003314385.1 Gomphus sp. MG54 | reverse complement strand
AAAGGCAAAATTACTGAGGAAGGCGTCAAGTCGAACGTTTCAGCGTAAGAATGAACTTTATGGGTAAGAGACCCTCAACTGAGGAGAAAATGTTTTACAGTGCGTTGGCCTATTCCGCAGCTTGGATTGCGGGTAATGGATGTATCCCGCTTAACTATCTCATGGAAGATGCAGCCACGGCTGAAATTGCGCGAGTCCAGCTTTGGCAATGGGTCCATTATAAGTCCGTTCTGGTGTGTTTTATTCCTCTCTCTCGCATATCGATATACTGACTCGCGCTGTGCCTGCCCCAGGACTCCGGGCACCCGATAACGGCCAAATACATCGACTCACTCGTCACGCAAATATCATCAAAGGTGAAGACGATTGTGCCAGGGCTCAAAGAGGAACATCTGCACGTCGCTGGGGATTACCTGAAGGCTCAGATTAGGAAGGACTGGGCGAGCGATTTCTTGACCACAGATCTGATGCCGTATCTGGAGAACGTGGACGGAACCAAGTGGCTGAAGAGTGCTCTGTGAAGAAATGCTATGCGGAAATGTAGGAGAAAGGAAGTGGATATGACCTTGAGAAGGAACAAAGTATTGTCCGGTTTTGGTTTGTAATTTGTACACGAACACCGAATGAGTCCCGGCACGTGTAAGGATCCGTGAATTGATGATGTTTTTAAGTTTTGAGAGATTTACGAAGAGTAAGTGAGAGGTAGAGTTGAGAGCTTGATCATCACCACCTTCATTAGTAGACCGATCACTGTCGTAAGTTTGCTAATATAACCTGGTCATCTGTGTATCCGGGGTGTCCTATAATAAGTGGTTAGGATTGAGTTGAGATCACTGCTGGATTTACGATTGAACTTTCACCGCCATTGCCCTCCTTTGAGAGTCTGATAATTTTACTTCCCTCATGAAGACGATTGTGTTAGAGAAAAATCTTTGATGCGCGGGCGGTAGCGGGGGTTTCAGTATCAATACAGTGAAATATGTTTGCTAAGAAAGTATGACATCAACTCCCGAGAAATTCTACACAATATATTTATTACTACTCACCATTAGTTCCGTAGCTTATTGGAATATCTACGGATACCTCGTACATTGATGGTATCATGGTAGTATGTCAATAATTAAACGCAGAATGTGTAGCCCCAGGAGCGCACAAGAGACAAGTAGGTGATGGTACTGTAGGAAAAGACAGGCGAGCCCAAAAGCTGGTACCTACTATATAGTTGCTACTGTAAAGGAAAAGTAGATACCTAAGGATGGAATGTCATCGTAGCGCCCAAACACAATCTCCTCCTAAAAAATAGGCAACCAAGTGAATAGTTATTTGGACACTTCCCTCGAGAAGTAGTTTCACTGATGTTAGTTTCTATCGCTTCCCTACAGCGTCGACAAGAGCTCACGAACAAGTCTGGGGACTAGGAATCAACCATTTTTTCTTTAATCTTTGGGGGTATGATTATAAAGAATTTGAATATATTTGGAGCTGTCATAAATATTGAAAAGTTGAATATGTGTACACCGAGCAACGTCCGATATCAATGCGCGTCCTACCTTTGTCCTCATATTTACATATTGGTCGCCGTAGTATCAGGTATCCTTGTCATTCATGGGTTGGGTGGCATGAAATAAAATCATAATTAAAGATATAATAAATGGTTTATCTAACTGGGATTGGAATGATGGGACTAAATAAATTCGAGCTCCGAAAGTTGCCGGTTCACGATCCCCACAATGTTTCGCCCTCTAGCCTCTAGAATTGCCCTCGTTGGCCGCACTTCGCCTATCAGTACACAAGGCATCCAAAGGCGTACTATGCTGACTCTCAAAGATCATAAAGTACACATCTTCCTGATTCGATCGCACCAGGATTGATGTAATGCAAATAAAAGTACACAGCCCATGCAACGGCATCTGGCGCAGGGCGAAACGGAACAGCTGTCTCTAACGAAGCTGGTGTTGCGCCTCTCGATTTGAAGTTGGCTACACCCAAGGCATTGGGTGGAGATGGGAAGGGCAATAACCCTGAGCAGCTCTTTGCAGCTGGATATGCTGGTGAGATATCGTTGACTAGATCTTTTGCGATACGTGCATAGGCGTTTTTGTGTTAAATGACACGCTCAGCATGCTTCCTGGGTGCGCTTCAGCTCGTGGCTGCACAAGCCGGCAAGAAGGAGCTCGCTGCAAATGCCAAGATCCATACTTCGGTTCATCTTGGAGCGCCTGCTGACATACCTGGCTTCGGTATTGAGGTGGACATTGAAGTGGAGGGCGTCCCAGATGATCAGCTTGTGATGACTGCCCACCAGGTGGGTATAATCTACACGTTCGGGAACGTATGAACTGACCTGTATCTGTATCTGTGACAGTTTTGTCCTTACTCCAGGGCTTTGAGCCGTGGTGCCAAAGTTAATGTGATAATAAAATAAACATGTGAATGGGGTTGTAAGGTCAAGTAAAATTACACCATGCATAATCCCGAATTCTCTTAGTTCAGAAGGGCCACTTTTTTTTATAAATCATTGGCGCCTATATGCAAATCATGTACTTGGAGATATACATTTATGGCATCAGTCTTGGCAGGTCAACGACAAAAATCCCGAAGTCACAATCAATACCTCTGGGATGGTTTTAGTTGCCGGTGAGACGCCTGAATGGTCAGTTAGGCGCTCAACTGGCTTGACCGTTGAAGCTCCATGAAAATTCACCACTGCTTGGCCATAGGTGATCTTTAATCAAGTCACCACACGGCTAGTAGTTTGACTTGTACCGGCCAATGTAAAGAGCCTCGCTCTCCCAGTCTGCGTCTGCCTGCGACACAACTCCCATAGCTTAACCATCACATTGTGCCAAGACAGCAAGAGGAATCACAGAGCGGAGTCTGTAACGTGTTATCGAGACCAAGATAGGCATTTAAATGAAAACTAAGTTGAAGAATAAACATGCATTTCAAGCTTTATAAGATTTCAAAATTAAATGTAATTGTGAACAAGTTTTATTTTTTTTTTGTTAGATCTTGTGCCACTCTGATAATAATCTGACACCTGATGTCTGAGACTTATTATCCCAACAACTCAGTTAACACTCTGTGACACTGAACTCTGTATTATGTGCCCATCTTATCATTAGTACAATTACCTCAATCTTGTTAGCAGATACATAGTCATACAAGTGACGAGATTAAGAGCCTGAAGTGTAAAGTAGGAATTTATTAGAGATTTTCTGCCAATTTAGACAGACAATAAAGTAAAATTAAAATTAAAATTTCCTGTTTTCCAACTGTTGGATAAAGTCAAAATGCGATCACTATTTTAACCTACAGAATATGTGTTATATACTACATTAAGCACAGGTGGAATACAAATTTGAGACAGAATACAGGAGATATGCATCATACATGACATCAGATAATCAAAATATATTTTACAGTGATTGGGGGAAGAAAAAGACAATGAAAGCAATAATGTACATATATAGGACCTCTGTGCCTCAAAAGCAAACATGTTTTATGAGGGTGAGGGTTGGCCAGGCCTTTGCCAGTCCTATGATGCTAGACTATGGTTGGGTGCCAGGCAACTGCCAAATCAGGATAGAATGATGATAACAATGATTGAGAAGTTTGGAGATGATGGATATAATAGAGAATGATGAATAGAGATTTGTCATATACAAATGATAATATTTGAATCACAATGTTGGTGGATAATGATTTGATAGTGTTTTGACAAATAAGCACTTGATGGCATACAAGTGATCAACATAAATCTCAAATACCAAATCAACACTCAGCACAATCTTTTTGGAATTTTGTCAGGCTTTGGGAATTCTGTCAAGCTGTCGAGCTTCGGTAATGCCGAGGATGCGGACAGGTAACAGCCAAGTCCTGCAGGCCAGAAGTAGTGGCTTTGGCTTCAACGTACTCGTGCATTGCACCCTACTTTCCATGCGTGTCACTGATTTGCAACAGATGGGATACTCAGGAGGATGCCAATGATGCCAGCCCGAGTAGAGGACTTTACTGAGGAAGGAAGAGACAAGGGGCCTAAGCCTAGTCGATACCCAGAATGACAAAATATGTACATGCATGCCCTACTTATATATGTAGGTTTAAGAAGCGACATGTGGAATAAGGAATGTGGGACAATAAGGTATGCAGAGCATGTGGGTATTGTCCACAATGAATAAAATTAGAATGAAGGGATGCAAACGGAAATAGAACAATAAAAGATAGAATAATAGGAATGTGGCCAGAAATAGGACAATAGGGAGGGTGTTAAATCCACGTGTGAGCACTTAGCTAGAGGCTTCCGGAAGGGTTTCCAGAGATTCCAAATGATTTCCAAGAGGGGTTCGTACTCCAGAGGCAGAGGGACTAAAGGTCGGTTCACGATCAGAATTGGAATGGGGATGGAAAGATGGGAAGTGCCCAGGGGTCTAGGACTGTTCACAGTATAGGGTGATTCAAGTGGTTCGAGGTTGCAGGGACTTGGCTTCAACTTATGTGTTGCGCCCTCCTCAATCGTCTGTCCCTAATTTCAGAAAGTCAGAAAGTTTACTGGAACTGAATCAGAAACTACAACACAGAATTAAGTCAATATTCATACTGACAAATAGTCCAGTCAACTGGTGACTTATATACATGTATCTAGTCTTTGTACTATCTTTTGCCAAGTAAATACAAGGGGGGGAAGAGAGTACAAGGGGCAATACAGAACAAAAAACAAGGGAGTGAGGTACGCGATGATCCTGCATGTCGTTTATCAAAGGAGCGGAACCTTGGCTTCGGAATCTTCGGAGGTTCGGAAACATGGAACCTCAGATTGATACATTGTTAAGTCTGCATGTCAGGCGCTTAGCTAGTACTTCCGAAAGGGCTATCCGGGTTAGCATGGAGGTCCGTAACGGGGCCGAGGACCGAAGACAGAAGTCGGACGGACTACGGATGGAGATGGAAGCGCCGGGAGCTTAGGGTCGGTTATGGATTGGTTCAATCTGGTCACTGAAGTGTTCGAGGTCAAAGAAACTTGGCTTCAACTTATGTGTTGTGCCCTCCTCGATCGTCTGTCCCTAATTCGGAAAGGAGACGGGAGTTTACTGGAAATGAATTGGAAACTAGGTGGTAGACTAAGTCAATATTCGTACTAGCGAACAGTCCAGTCGACTGGAAGACTATATACATGCGACTATCCTTGTACTATCTTAGCCGGTCATAAAACAAGGAGAAAGGGAGTACAAGGGGTCAATATAAAAGAGAAAACAAGGGAGTGAGGTACGCGATGGTCCTGCATGTCGGTTATCAAAGTATTGAGTCCTCGGTCGGAAATGGACTCGGGGATGGTGTCTTGGTCATGATGGGAACGGGAGCAGGAACACAGTTTCTTGGTCAGACTTGTCGGGAATGGGAACTACGGAAAACAATCCTTCGTCCTTTCGGTCGGAAAGGTCTTGGAACAGAGGTGGGTGGTTGTGGGGGTTAGTGTGGGTTGTTGAAAGCATGGGCTATAACATACATCGGAATTCAGAAAGTGGTTATTCAGGCTTTGAGTGGTCAGAAGGGTCCCAGAAACAGTGTGGGTGGTTGTCAGGAACTGTGCACCGGCAAGCCAATTATTCATTTCAGCCCACTCAGCCCAACTCCACTCTTGCTCGCTATTCACCATAACGCCCTCAGCCCACGGACTATATGCACCTCGTATATCCGTCTTGGTGTCACGTGCTCCTGTCAATTCACTCCACTCATTTACGTCACATTCCATATGCTCGCTTTTCCATTCCATCTTCATTTACATTTAATGTCTTTCATTACATTTCATTTCATTTTCATCTGTTTGCAATTCCACTCAGTCCTTTATGTCTGATCTGCTATTACGTTCCTTAAGGTAACTTCATTGGAAATCCGAGTGACATGTCACTCTGCAATGTCACAAAGGAGATCATTATTTGGGACGTAGTATTTCTGTTTCTCGCTTTTCACGATCCTCGGCTTTCTCATTTTATTATAGGAATCTATTCGACTCCTAGTAGATTAGAAAGTAGTATAAAAGATCTTGCACTATTAGTTCAGTCTTCAGTCAGAAAATCAATCTTGATTTTGACTAAGGTTCCTCTGTTCACTTCCGTCTACTTTGCTTTTATGAAATCGGGGACCGTGCGGTCTAAGTGGGTGCAACGCAATACGTTAAAGCCAAGCCCCAATCAGAACCTCACCAATTGTCTTGTCTTTTGGGAGATTGAATATATTACAATTATGTCCTTTCTCATCATCGTAACAGTATTTTCTGACTACCACACTTGATTCTACTTCTCCATCTTCATCCAAGTCATCAAACGCACTCCTTGGATTTCCAGACCCCAACCAATTGGCCCAAGTGCCATGTACCCTTGGCAGCTCAAATTCCATCTCCCTATTCTTCAACCTCTGATCTCTCAATTGCAAGCACAAATCCCTAACCTCACCTTGCAACTCCTCATTCATCATTCAACTCTCTGACAGCTGGAACTTGTGTTCCATGACCTCCTTGCAAAGTTCTTCTACGGACGCTTGCAGTGATAGGAGGGCGGAAGTCAATGTGATGACAGGTGAGGGCACAGGAGGTGCAGAAGGCAGGGCTCTGGGAGGTAGAGGCATGGCCGCAGGAGGCAGTGAGGGAGGAGGTGGAGGGGATGGCATAGGAGGTGGAGGGGATGGCATAGGAGGTGGAGGGGATGGCATAGGAGGTGGAGGGGATGGCATAGGAGGTGGAGGGGATGGCATAGGAGGTGGAGGGGATGGCATAGGAGGTGGAGGGGATGGCATAGGAGGTGGAGGGGATGGCATTGGAGGTGGAGGGGATGGCATAGGAGGAGGTGGAGGAGGTAGAGGAGGTGGAGGAGGTGGAGGAGATGGTGGCAGCATAGGAGGGGCTGGGGATGGTGACAATATGGTGATCTGTGGCATCTGTGCCACAGAAGGTGGAGGAGATGACTCCTCAAGAGGGTTGGGCGGTGGAGGAGGCAGTGGGGAATGAGGGTCAGGAAGAAAAAGAGGAGTACACGCCCTGGGTTCCAACCTTGGCCTTTTCGAGGGGCCTACACCATCATCACCATGTTCTTCTGGCGTACCTTCCCTCGCTTGCTTTTCCAACCTCAGATTTCCTTCATCCTTGGGATTCCGTTCCCTGACTTTCCCCTTACCCTTCCTCCTACTCGTACCACGACCTCTCTCATTCATACTACACCCAACACCTCTCTCACTACACCACACGCATGCACCCAGATCCAAGTCCCACTTCCTTAAACATGTGTTGTCTTGCTTTTTGCAGTGGTTGCAAGGTTTCCTGACTATGAAACCGCAAGACCAGGGTGTGCTGTCATCCTATTCACCCAACCTCGCCTTTTGATAGAAGACACTGTTCGCATTGCCCTCGTCATTCCTCATCTGAAGATGAGCATACTGCAAACAACATTATTAGGCAAAATCAATTCCGAGACAATACTTTACTCACCTTTGCACTTTTCAAGTTTGCCCCTTCAATCCAGGGCTCTCGCACATCTATGTGGTCTTGTTCGAGTAGCACGCTCAATGGTAGACAACAATGGGGACAGGACAACGGCAGGGAGGTTATTTTCACCTCAGAGATAGGTGGTGACTGGCAAGGGGTTGAGACCCATGAGCTTCTGCACGTAGGCAGGGTTGACGTAGTATCCTTCCACTGGCGATGTCGATGTTGGTTACCCCCCAAACTCCCTTATAACTTCTCTTATACGCACTCACACTTCCGGACTCCAATGGGGCCACCGTTCTAGAACTTTATCTCCACAGCCTCGTGGGACTTAGCCATAAGGGGGGGATACTGTCAGGAACTGTGCGCTGGCAAGCTGATTATTCATTTCACCCACTCAGCCCAACTCCGCTCTTGCTTGCTATTCACCATAACGCCCTCAGCCCATGGACTATATGCACCTCATGTATCCATCTTGGCATCACGTGCTCCTGTCAATTCACTCCACTCATTTACGTCACATTCCATATGCTTGCTTTTCCATTCTGTCTTCATTTATGTTTAATATCTTTCATTTCATTTTCATCTGTTCGCAATTCCGCTCAGTCCTTTATGTCCGATCTGCTATTATGTTCCTTAGGGTAACTTCATTGGGAATCCAAGTGACACATCACTCTGCAATGTCACAAAGGAGATCATTATTTGGGACGTAGTATTTCTGTTTCTTGCTTTTCACGATCCTCGGCTTTCTCATTTTATTATAGGAATCTATTCGACTCCTAGTAGATTAGAAAGTAGTATAAAAGATCTTGCACTATTAGTTCAGTCTTCAGTCAGAAAATCAATCTTGATTTTGACTAAGGTTCCTCTGTTCACTTCCGTCTACTTTGCTTTTACGAAATCAGGGACTGTGCGGTCTAAGTGGGCACAACACAATACATTGAAGCCAAGCCCCAATCAGAACCTCGCCAATTGTCTTGCCTTTTGGGAGATTGAATATATTACGATTACGTCCTTTCTCATCATTGTAACAGTGGTTGTGGGGTTTAATGTGGGTTTATTGGCAGCATGGGCCATAACAGAGGGCCCAACTATAAAACAATGGTTGCAACTGAGGATAAAACAAGGACAGGAAGTCCCAAGGTGAGGCAGATTGAGGAATGAGGAGTAGGCATGGTGGGATTAATGGATGGTGAGTGGTGTAGAGTATATGAAGGGTAATGGATAAGGAATGTGAGTGGTGGATGTGCCGAGCCAAAACCGGCATACCAAGTGACATGCATGTGGCATGGATACTTGTACATGGACATAGGATGACTGCTCAGTCAGCACTGCCAAATTACCGGGATCTCAATATGTGTACTTGACATGACCCCACATGATTGTCTTTACCTCCACATGGGTGCTTCACTGGGGCATATACCAGGATGGAAAAACAATAGCAGTTGAACACAGATTGAGAAAAATCAGGAATAATGCTAGAAAAATAGGCTAATTGTTTTTTGTATACATCATCAAAATAGATAGCGAGAATGCTCAAATTTCAACAAGATCAGCATGAATCAATGACTTTGAGTGACTATATATGCATATATATACTGTACATATGATCAAATAAATCGGCCATGGATCTAGACAAGCTTGTGAACTTCTCAGCAAACAAACTCATACTTACAGTAGCTGATGAATATCTGCATAAAACTACTCATAATGAAATGCCTTGTGATTTGAAGAAATATATGGAACATGAACTGTTTCCTAGGATACATCTCAAAGTTGGATAGGGTATTTCTCTACCAATAGCAAGACAGTGGCTGTATCACAAAGGTTTCTGATGCATCTCTCACAAAGAGGGTCTTTACTATAATGAGAATGATCATGATGATATTGTCACATATCACCAAAACATATTTATTCCAACTCTCAAGAGCTATCGACCAAGACTGAGCTTGTTGTGCATCAAAAAATTCTGTTGAGCATCCTTTGATATTTATGTGAGATGATATGTCAAGCATATGATGCAATGGCAAAATCATGGGTTATGGGCAACGAGCTGGAGGGGGGAACGAGTCCCAAACAAAGACTTACCTATTGTGACCGGCTCCTCTGTCATGTCATCGGATACCAGAGTCGGCGCGCATTCCACAGCAAACAAGTGAAAAGAGAGGCAACATTGGCTTCTTGGAATACACAACTGGAAGCCGGCTGTTGTGCCCGGGTGGAATATATCACCTATGCACTAGCGCAGCCTCTGCGAATGTCATTGCTGCGCGATTGATGTTGGTACTACTAGTGTTGGTACAAGTTATGCTCTTGCTGTTGATGCTTCGTGGCCATCCCCACGACAGCCTACACATAGTGCCCGAAGCAAACCTCCTGCCCAGATTAAATGCGACCACTTCCTCGAAGCATAGGAATGAAGGTGACTTCCTTGCATTTACCAAGTGCTAATTCACGAGGCATGTTGGCAGATTCAGTAATACGATGTGCGAATCCGATTTCGGATGGCAGGGGTTGAGAGATCACTCAAGTAATGCATGCTTGTGCACCGAGGGAATTAAAGATGTGCAAAATATGGAATGCCCTCCTGTCTCTTCTATAAGGACTTCGCTCACCTCATTGATGTGGTCCTTCAAAAAAATGGAGGTGGTGGAATCTCGAGTGGAGCGAAGGAAGATTTTTCCATGGAGGTTCGGCGCTTCCTTGCTTTGCTGACATACTTATAACGTAGATCATACCTGCGCCGGCCCGGAATTTCACTTCCCTTTTCCCTACCAATGTAAAGGTAGGTCAGGCTCTAGCAGAAGCCATTAAATTCTCATCGGATCTCAGGGTTACCGAGTTAAAGATAGAATAATCATGCGGACAAGACCCAAGTTCATTGCACGTTTCCGGCTGTATTTTCCAATATCGAGATTGCCACATGCTTCCTTCTTCCCCAAGAGGCAATACATACCTGACGGTTATTTATGACTCAAAGAAAACTTATTTGTGGATGCTTCTCTGCAGTGCGGAAATGTCATTAAACAGCGCCCTGGAATATTGTCAATTTTGTCTTGAGTGGTATATATTCTGTCGGTCTTTGACTTCGCAGTAATCACTATGATGACGGTACTACAATCGCTGTTGCTGCTCTCACTTATTTCGTTGCATGCTGTTTTTGGACTGTCAGGTAGCATACACCAGGGACTGGAAGAAGCTGCGAATTTGCAACACGAAGCTCTTACTCGCCTGCAGGGAGATTTCTTGGGACCATCCAGTCTTGTAAAGAGGGAAAAGGTATCCTCAACCATCACATTCCACAATAACAAAGCGAAGGAATTCTTTGTTGACGGTACCACACTGCCCGACGGTAAGAGATACCCCAAAAATGTACAAGTTCACTTAATTGGGTTCCAGTGAATTTTGATGTCGGCCCTTCATGGTCTGGGTTAATGCCAATTTCTTCCAATCCAAACGAGACACGCAAGCTATTTTTTTGGTGCGCAGGGCATGTTTTATAACATTCTAATATCCATAGTAAGAATAATAAACGCAGGTTCTGGCCGACAAACAATGCATCGAATGGAGATGAACTCCTTTTCTGGACCAACGGTAATTCCACATGAAGATCTCTATCTTCGTTCTCTGAAACGTCGACGTTAGGTGGACCCGGCTGCTCTTCACTTGAAGGTTTTTTTCAAGAAAATGGCCCAGTCAGTGAGTTCCATTACCACTATTTTTTCGGTTTGATTGCAGCCGCTGAATGTAGTTTGGCAGCTTGGTCTTGGGGGCAATCGGAACCCACTCCGTGAGCTATCGTATTCTTCAGCCAAAGGTCAGGTTGTAACAGCATCTCAGTAATCCGTGGTCATGGACAAATCTTTCCCATGTACTCTGGGTCGAGCAACCTGTCGGGGTAAGCGCTATGGGTATAGCTGGGGGTTTACTGTGACTCTTACTTCCGTTTTATCAATTGCAGACGGGATTCAGCCAAGGCCAGCCCAGTATATCCAATGACGATGAGCTGGCGGCGCAATTCATGGGATTTATGGAGCAATTTTTGAATGTGTTCAGTGAACTCAAAGGCAAAAACTTTTACGTGTCGGGAGAGAGCGTACGTGTGCTTTGTTCAGAGAAGGGCGATTGCCGTCTGACCTGTATCTTAATGTGTAGTATGCTGGCTTTTGTGAGGCACCCATCTATCCATTGCGATTTTCCTGCGAACTTATTGTTTGAGAAGACGTCCCCTATATCGCAAACTGGATCTATGAACACCCTGGGCTGGACTTGAATTTAAAAGGCATCTGGATTGCGGACCCATCATTATCTTATGGTGTGATACAGCAAGAGATCCCTGCACTTCGATTTGTTCAGGTATATTTATCGTTTCCTTGTTTCAATGAAGTGGTTGCTTATGTGAAATGCAGGCCAACAGGAATCTGTTCCCATTCAACAGCTCATTCATGGCCACATTACAGAACATTTCTGATAGTTGTGGCTACACGGACTACTTAGATAGATTCGTCACATATCCACCGGCTGGCCAGCTCCCTCTGCCCAACGGAACGGCTGGGACATTTTCACCGGTTCGCTCATGCCGCATTCACGGCCCAATCCAGCGTGCGGTGAACCTGTAAGTCACAGTACAGTTAATAGCAACTTTTCGTGACCAGTGGTTCTCAGTATCAATCCAGTATTCAATGTGTACCGTGTCTCTGACACTTGGCCCAATCTATGTATGCGATTTTACAAAATATTTCTTACCACCCTCATCAGATGACATGATTAGGGAGTGTGCTTGGATTCCCTCGATCTACGCAACAGTTTATCTATTTCAACCGGCAGGTTATCATTCTCACATTCTGTGATTGTAGTGCTAACGAATATTTATAGGACTGATGTAAGAAAGAATGTAATGATATATAATGCACTGAGATTATAAGTTCCCCCGTCTAGGTCCAAGATGCAATCCATGCTCCACATATGGAATGGTCTATTTGCAGTAATGGTGCAGTCTATATCAATTCGACAACTGGTGGTCCAGGGTTCGACCAATCAATACCCTCTACGTTGAGTGTTTTACCAAATGTGATTGAAAAGTCTCTTCGCACCGTCATTGTTCATGGCCTTGCGGTATGTTTCTTACAAAGCCTTGTCATTATCATTGAATCCAAATCGCATTTCATCAAGGATTTCATTCTCGTTGCAGAAGGAACCCGGATTGCAATTCAGTGCGCGTTGCCTACACTACAAAGAGCGATTTTTCTGACTAGTCATAGGAATATGACGTGGAACGACGCCCAAGGATTCCAAACACCTATCGAGGATGAGACTTTTACCATCAAGGATATGGGAGTGTTGGGTAACACTCATACTGAGCGGAATCTAACCTGTATGTAATTCAACTTTGAGTCCTCGTTCTCCTGCTAACATGATCATAATTTGAATCAGACGTGGAATTCTACTATTCTGGACACATGACTCCCCGTGAGTGTGGTTAGCCGTATTATGACCTACCTTATTTTTACATATTTCCATTTCCTTAGAATTTGTGCCTTGGGCTGCCTTCTCAACGATATCGTATTTGCTAGGCAGGCAAGCCAATGTTTCGACCGTGTAAGAGAGGCATACGTTATTGTGTAATGTAGAATGGTAGATCATATAACCAATGTTTAGCAAGTTCTCGGTGAATACCTCAATTTACTCACTGATCAAGTTGATGGATCCTCTCAGGGTGGCCTCTCTAGAAGGGTTTGGCATTGAAATCCTATTACTATTTACTGTGGATAGTCATCGTTCATGTCTATTTTTTTGCAAGATACTGCCTGTACCGTTGAGAATGACGACAGACAAGACAAAACAAAGACAAAAACAAAAACACTAACACTATCGTACGGCATGATAATCTCTACCAGCACTCAAATATACCTATATGGATTCCCTATAGTGTCACACAGAATGGTTCATATAGACTGAACCCACATTTAAATGACAGAAAGAAAGTACAACTCCCACAATGATACAGCATAATGTTTACATATTCGCTTAGCAGTGCAGTTCCATAGCAGACTAGACATGGGGCACTGTCTCGTCAATGCAGCTGTACGGGTATCAGATTCCTTCGATGGTTTGAACCTGCAATGGACCTGTGCAACGGTCTTTCATTTTGGTCAACATGCATGTTTTTGTTTGTCGAACACAGCATGCGAAATTATCAGAATATTTGGCAACTTCAAGCTTGGATGATAATTCCTGCAGAATGAATATTTATGTGATGCTGCCATAGTGACAAGGATGAGCCCATTATGTCCATATCACCAGATATAGTCACTGGTACAGTCCCGGACACTCAAAGTCCGCCTATTTTGCTGAGCATGACAATCGTGGGAAATTGGCCGCTTGTTGCCGCTATTTTCCTGTCTGTTTTGTGAGTTGATCAGCCCTTGTCTCACCCACTTGCTCAACGTCAAGGAAAGCGAGAGTTTATCACATATCAACAGCTTACTATGCATGGCTGACGCTATAACGGCCGAAATATGGTCCGAATACATTCAAAACTTGTCACGTGCCCAGCGCTTCTATATCGTCAAACCAATTATAACAAATCCCGATCAAAAAAGGGCTTCCAGATATCAAAATTCGCTTCTCTAGGGAGCAAACAACGACAATCACCAGCCTTTTTAAGCTGACAATAACGTTCTTCTCCCCCATTTCAACGCTCTTCCCTTAACCACCACCACCTCTACTCATAGGTTTATCATGAGCTCCATCTGGCACCCCACTCACACCGCCACTGTAGACCCTCATTAGGTCTATTCTTCAACGTTGGTGAATGAATTTGGTGAAGTCCTTTGTCGCCCACTCGTCGACAAACCGTCTTCCGTCGACGTCGTCGATGGTACTGGACATCGATTCGAATGTGTTGGCGTCTCATGCTGTGACCACTCTTCAATCATGTCACAACTAGGACGTTACTCGCCACTTGACTGCCGTTGAAAAAGTGATTGGCTCATATGCCACTGTAAGTTGCAGTATGAACCGCGATTGTGCCAATTACCTTGAGTTAACTTTTTTATATTGCAGTCCCTTGAAACACAGCATGGTACTACACAACTCGACGCCAGTGATGACTTTAAAGATTTTGAAGATGATCATGCAAATGCATCGACAGTAACGACTTCACTGGCACCATCTGAAGATGGTGATGCACCACGGCGTCAACTTGACCGGTGCCTCTTGAAAACGATCAAGAAACGGCATCGCCGTCGCCATCCGATTCTTCTGCACACTTGATAGGCGATGCCCACGCAGAAATCACAGGGCAAGTTCAACCCCATTACGGCCGCGAGTGCGATCTCGCCGCCCAACGCGATCAGTCGCGCTTTGCCAGAAGCGCAATATCTCTCTCCCGCTCTGTATTTTCATTGTCACGCATGGTTCTCACGGGTATGTTTTGTGACTGCTTTGTACATGACAACTCTCACTCATGTTCATTTTTTTCCATAGATAGTCCAAGGAACATGCGGTCCACTCCTGGCTGGCGCCTCTCCATCACACTGGCAGCTCCTAAAATTTCTGCTCTCTAGCAACTGGCGTCTATCATCCCCCGATGCTTGAAACCAACAGGATGGTGACTGCACACAAACCGCAGGCCCAGTGTCAGCTACTTTGCATGACAACAGTGTATCCTCAGTTTTGTCTATACAGCATTTGATGTATGTGTTTGCCCTTTTTTGAAACCCTGTTGCAAATGTCTGACTTTTTATTTGTTCTTGGTACAGTGTCTGAGATGGTGGTTATCGAGAATTGTCTCTACGTTCTCCGGAGCGATTTAGAGACGACACGATCATACCACCACCTGTCAACTGTGTTCGGTGTAATCGCATAGCATGGACGCGTACTGAATGCACGGTTGCATGACAGGGGACCAGTGGGAAAACAAATTGCTTGCTTCTTTTCTTTGTTCTTTTCTCTTTTTTT
>QLPG01013394.1:0-11276 GCA_003314385.1 Gomphus sp. MG54 | reverse complement strand
AACCAATGCACCCTATGTGACCGTAAGTCAACATGGGGAAAGCAGGAAGGCCCCCATAGAGGTGGAGCCCCCCCTTTTATAAGGCAGATTATGAGCGCTTAAAAAATGCCCAATGCATTCCAAAATGCCTAAAAAAATTCCCACGCTCAAGGGAAGACCCTTTCCAAATTCCGAATCCGAATCCGAAGCTCTATTTCAAACTCCGCTCCGATTCCGAGATTGGAAACAAGGATCCGAGGACTGGAAAGGAATACCTCAACCTTCACACCCAAGCAACATCCACAAGTTCTATCATTCGCTGGACTCCCATAATATCCATCATCCACACCATCATCTGCACTACCAACCACACCATCTCCACAGTGTCTATGATATCCAAGATATCCGTGACCTCCCGTGTGACCGACAGATAAATGGACAATACTCCGAAGGTCAGGAATCTAGGACCTACCAGGTCGGAGACCGGAATGAGTTTAGCACAATAATTAGAACCCGGAATAAGCGCCCAAGCTTCGGACCTAGTACCAGGAGGTTGGCCCTACAGATTCTGATGTATAGGTTTATTTTCCTGTTTAGATTCCTCCTGTCTAGCCCTCTCCATGAGACAACTCCAGAGGAGTCCAGAGGTTTTCCCTTACAACTGTAAATAAAGCTTAGGACCTCGAGGGCTCAGTCCTGAGGGAGGGATACTGTTATAGCCCATGCCTTAAACAACCCACACTAACCCCCACAACCACACCCCCCTATTCCAAGGCCTTTCCGACCAAAAGGACGAAGGATTGTTTTCCGTAACCTCCGTCCCCGTCATGCCCATCCAAGACACCGTGTTTCCGTGTCCGACCGAGACACCGTCCCCGAGTCCGCTCCCAACCGAGGACTCAATACTTTGATAACCGACGCGCAAGACTATCGCGTACCTCACTCCCTTGTTCTCTCTTTTATATTAACCCCTTGTACTACCTTTCTCCTTGTTTTATGACCGGCTAAAGATAGTACAAAGAGTGTTACATGTATATAGTCTCACAGTCGACTGGACTGTTCGCTAGTACGAATATCGAATTAGTCCCCCCCCAGTTTCCGATTCATTTCCGGTAAACCCCACCTCCATTCCGAAATTAGGGACAGACGATCGAGGAGGGCGCAACACATAAGTTAAAGCCAAGTCCCTTCGACCTCGAACCTCTCAGCGACCGGATTGAACCATTCCGCGACCTACCCTGGATCCCCAGTGCCTCCATTCCCTGTCCGTAGCCCATCCGACTTCCGTCTCGGTCCTCGGCCCCATCACGGACCTTCACGCTGACCTGGATAACCCCTTCGGAGGTGCTAGCTAAGCGCCTGACACGCGGACTTAACAGAGATCAACATTCTATTTTATCACAAATTGCTACTGGCAGAGCTGCCAATGCTACTCAGGTCACCAAACACATCAATACAATTATCCCCCACCCAGTCTCCTCAGAAACAGTCAGAAGACTCCTCAGGAAACATTCATTCAAGGCTGTGGTGAAGAAGAAAAAGCCCTTCCTCAGTGGAAGGCATAGACAGCTGAGGGTGGCCTTTGCTTTAAAGCACAGAGAGTGGACTGTAGAGGACTAGAAGAGGGTCATTTGGTCAGATGAGACCAAAATCAACAGGTTTGGATCAGATGGGAGGCAGTGGGTCTGGAAACAGAAGGGGGAGGGGTTGAATGAGAGAGAGGTACAGGGGACAGTCAAGTTTGGAGGGGGAAACATTATGGTATGGGGGTGTATGAGATGGAATGGTGTTGGCCAGCTTCAAGAGATTGAGGGGAAGACGGATGCTGATCAGTTTGTGTCCATTTTGGAGGACCACCTGGTACCCAGCCTGGAGGAAAGTGGAATTCCTGAGGAACAGGTAATTTTTGAACAGGACAATGACCCAAAGCACAAGTCAAAGAAGGTCAAGAACTGGATGGAAAACAACAATATCACTCTCCTTGACTGGCCTGCACAGTCTCCAGAACTGAATCCTATTGAGCACCTCTGGGATCATGCAAAAAACAGGCTTAAGGAGTATCCAACACCACCCAAGGGAGTTTGGCAAATTTGGGAGAGAGTAGAGGAGGTATAGAATAACATACCACCAGAGGTGTGTCAGAATTTGATAGAGAGTATGCCTAGAAGACTTGAGGCAGTAATTAAGGCCAAGGGGGGCAATACCAAGTACTAGAATTGCAACTTACTATTTCTCTAATACCCTCTCACAAAACTGAGTCAATGAGCCCTTGATTTGAATTGCCCATATCTTCATCACCCCTGATTGGAATTACATGATTTTTAATGGTTGCATAGCCCTGATCAGATTCTTTCTTTGATGCACCAACACCTTTTTCATATATGTTTTACATTCAAAGCTATCCAATGAATAGTCCAAAAGCACCAAACATTGACTCAGTTTTGTAAGTCACTGTATATACATGTATCTAGTCTTGTACTATCTTTTACCGAGTAAAGACAAGGGGGGGAAGAGAGTACAAGGGGCAATATAGAATGAAGAACAAGGGAGTGAGGTATGCGATGATCCTGTGCGTCATTTATCAAAAGAGCGGAACTTTGGCTTCAGAATCTTCGGAGGTTTGGAAACGTGGAACCTTGGATTGATGCATTGGAATATCGGAAAGCGGTTATTTGGACTTTGAGCGGTCGGAAAGGTCCTAGAAATGGTGCAGGTGGTTGTGGGGTTTAATGTGGGTTTATTGGCGGCATGGGCCATAACAGTATCCCTCCACTAGGACTGAGCCCTCGAGGTCCTAAGCTTAGCGGTTGTTACATACCATTGCAATGGTTGGTGAATACATGTAACAAGTTGCTGTTTAAATAGTGCCCACAGACTAATGCCAGATAACCTGGCATAGTGGCCTTTTGGCCCAGTTGAAAGAACACATCACTGTGGGAATTTGTTGCCTTTTACAGCGGTAATTAAGATGGACATTACTGTGGGAGCTTCTTGACTGTTTCCTGGGATGTTTTGATCGATAAGTGCTGATGGTTCTTTTGTCTATAAAAGGGGGTGTTCGCAGAACTGGAAGGGGTCTTTCCTCAATGGAGAACATGGATTCCCATCCTACAGAAAATCTCGGGGATTTTTCCCTCATCCCCCTTTATGGTTCAGGGGAGGGGTTGAGTGAGGTGCGGTATCTGTGTATCCTTGATGAAGAGTTGTGCACTCTTCGTGCCTATACCATCAGGGTCTATGATTACTATGGTGTGTGGTGCCCTTGTCAGGGTTTCTCTCCTTTTGATCCTCCCATAGCGGGTTATCTTTTGAAGTGGTCATCATCTGGGGCTGTTCCTTGTTGGGATTCGGAGCGGGACATGACTTCTGGGGAGTTGGGGGCAGGGACGGATGGTTTGGAGGTACTCGAGCGTATTTCCACATATCTGGTTCGCTTGGACAAGTACTGGGAGGACCTGCATTATCTCTTGGATCTTTTCACATGGTATGATCGTCGTACATCCCGTTTGACAACCACCGGAGTTTGCTTGGAGGATGTGAGGTTGATCGGGAGCCTCATGGACACGTTATTGTCATTCCTGAAGGAAGATTGGGGGCTTGATACTTCGTTTTTGGATGACATGGATCAGTAGCTTGTTCGCTCGGATAGCAGGTCGGGTGGTTCCAATAGATGATCAGGTTTGGCACAGGTTGGGAAAGGTTTTGAATGGGGGAAGGGGTGCTGATTAGATTGTTTTTCCTGTATGATTGGTGTTGTGAATTCATGTGGTTTTTAGGTGGTGTTAGGATCTTTGGTTGGGATAAGGGTTCCTAAACAAATGGGGTTGTTTTCCAGATGTTCCTCTTTCCCATGGTAGAAGTCCCATTGTTTGCCTAATTCCCGTGGTTGGGTCATAGTGTTTGTGGTAGTCGTGATGATGAATTGAGGCATCCATTTCACCGGATTGTCGCTTGGACGGTGGTGTTGTTGTCGGGATTTGGGGAATGTCCTGCAATTCAAGTCTCGGTTGAATCGTGTTAATAACTTACTCGTATTAACATTTTTTAATCAACAGGGGTTCTAGTCTAAGAGAATCTACACATGGTATTTGTCTAAGGGATGGTACAGAGTTCCACGATGTTCAGGCTTCTTCCTGAGCGGATTTTTTTGGAGGGTCAGATTGAGCACTGAGTGAAAACTGCTGGCTCCATGATGCCAAGAATCAGTTAGGACAAATCTAAATGAGTAGTACTCAATGACCTGTCATCAATGGATCGTAGCGGGTGAGCATATGGTCCATGCAACTAGAATTCTGATGGAGGTCAGAGGGTTGGATTCGGAGGGTTGGAGTTTGGAGGGTCAGAGTTCAGAGGGTCAGAGTGTTTCCGCAGAAACAGGTTGAAATCTTTTGACCAATGGTCACGGGGGGTCATATTCCTGAAAAGGTTGGATGCATCGTTTGTTTTACTTCCTATTGCACAGTTGGTGTTCAACGCGAACAACTGGTGCCAGAGTCAGGAGCCTGGCTTCTTATTCCTCAGTTTCCAAAGCATCTGATGTCTCAGACTCTTCTTCAACTTCTTCTGTCACGGAGGCTGCATGTCCTTTGGTGACTGTGCTGGCGGATCTTGGGCATTCCTTGGCTGAGTGGCCCGACCTGCCACAGAAGAGGCAGAGGTTTTGTTTGAAGCGGCGTTGCTGTTCTTGCAGTGTAAGTTTTCCGTCTTTTCCGATTTTGGACGAAAGATCTGTGGTAGTCCTGCTGCCACTGGATGGGGTCATGATTTGGCCTGAATTGGCCATCTTATTGCCCGTGTTAGGGGCCGAATAGGTGGTCATGGGGGTCCTCCCTCTGTCATAGGGGCAGTCAAAGTTCTGGGTGGAGGGGGGATCTCTGGCGATTTCCGATTGTCGCTCCCAGTAGCGGGCATCAATGGATTGGGACAGGAGGCGGAGTTAGAGCAGGGAGTTGGGTTTTCCTACTCTGGAGATCTCATCCTTGATCCTGCCGGGGAGTCCATTGTAGAACTGGCGACGAAGTACAGCATTGCCCCAGTGGATGTGGGTGGCTAGTCGATTGAATTCGACTACATATTTTGTGATGCGCTGATTGTCGCACATGTGGAGGTTCTTGAGGTCTGCTTCAGCCTCTCCCTCTGGGTTGTGGGGGCCAAAGTTGGTTTTGAGTTCGTTCATGAGCTCCTCATAGTCATGGAGCCAGTGTGGCTTGTGGGG
The DNA here is from genome assembly GCA_003314385.1 of Gomphus sp. MG54. NCBI lineage: Eukaryota > Fungi > Basidiomycota > Agaricomycetes > Gomphales > Gomphaceae > Gomphus > Gomphus sp. MG54. Next base: position 6,082 of record QLPG01013394.1, on the reverse strand, counting down.
GGCGGAGAGGGCTGGTTCAAACCAGTCCAGGGTGGTACCGGTCAGGTACGACAGTATGTAGGTTACCTTGGTGCTGTTGGTGTCAAAAGCATCAGGGCAGTCATGGAAGTTCAGACTACACTGCACTAAGAAGGCTTGTAGTTTCCTTGAGTCAGATCCATCGAAGGTATCTGGATCCTGGACCTTGGCAGCATAGGGGGCTGATCTTCTGGGGCTGGCTAAGTTGCTTGCCAGCATAACAAGGGCCTGTGTGAGATCGGGCACAATGTTGGGTCCTAAGGTGGGGGCCCCTCCTGGGTGTGCAGGAGGCAGTGGTGCTGCGGCAGGTGGTGCGACATGGGGTTGGACGATGGGGGGTGGTGCAGCGGGCGGAGGTACGACAGGTGGTGGTGCAACAAGTGGTGCTGCCATGGGCGGAGGTGCGAAGGGTGGTGGTACATGGGAGAGAGATGCCGATCAGGTTGACAGCGCTGCTGAGGATGGTCCTGAACTGGATTGCATCTCCGAGGGCAATGATTATTGGGTCGCCCAGGGGTGGTTCATAAGGAATGGGTTGGTCATATTCAGATGCAGGGCTTGATCTGCATCTGAGAGTCTGGAGTCAGATGAAGGTTCTGGAGGGTGTGCTAGGGTCTGAGGCATCTGGAAACTTGGTCCGGGGGTGGACAGTTCTTGGGGGACGGATGCACGGCAGGCAGACACTTGGTTGAGTGTCTGTAGGGCTTGTGCATGCGTGAAGGGTTTCATGCTTAGTGATGATCAGGAGTGTGAGTACAAATATACTGTTAAATCCACATGTCGGTGCTTAGCTAGAGGCTTCCAGAAGGGTTTCTGGAAGGTTCTGAATGGTTTCCAAAAGGGGGTTCATACTCTGGACTAGAGGTCAGATTCATGATCAGAATCGGAACGGGGACAGAAGGACGGGGAGCGCCGGGGATCTTAAGACTGTTCCTGATAAAGGGCGATACGAGTGGTTCGAGGTCGCAGGGACTTGGCTTCAACTTATGTGTTGTGCCCTCCTTGATCATCTGTCCCTAATCTTGGAAAGTCGGAAGTTTAACCGGAACTGAATCGGAAACTTCAACACAGAATTAAGTCAATATTCGTACTGGTGAATAGTCCAGTCGACTGGTGACTTATATACATGTATCTCGTCTTGTACTATCTTTTACCGAGTAAAGACAAGGGGGGGAAGAGAGTACAAGGGGCAATATAGAACAAAGAACAAGGGAGTGAGGTACACACAATCCTGCACATCGTTTATCAAAAGAGCAGAACTTTGGCTTCGGAATCTTTGGAGGTTTGGAAACATGGAACCTCGGATTGATGCATTGGAATATCAGAAAGCGGTTATTCGGACTTTGAGCAGTTGGAAAGGTCCCAGAAATGGTGTGGGTGGTTGTGGGGTTTAATGTGGGTTTATTGGCAGTATGGGCCATAATAATGGTGGATGTGCCAAGCCATGACCAGCGTACCATGTGACTTGCATGCAGCTTGGACACTTGTGCATGGATGTAGTCTGACTGCTTGGTCAGCACTGCTAATTTACCAGACACTTGGTACGTGTACTTGACAGACACAAACATGCCATATGTGCATGTGCTGACACAAACATGCCACATGCACATATGCTGACACCCATTCACCCATGGGAAAAAACCCATGGGTTGACAGGTTTGGGTTCCCCTTGGGTTGGGTATGGGTCACACACATTTGACTCATGGGTGACCTGTGCCATTCCCTACTCGCAATAAGTGTCTCACAAGATCACCATGTACCTAGGGAATAGCATGGGTTAGGGTAACCCACACGGGTCACTGGGTCGGGTGCCCTTGGGTTTGGGTGTGGGTCAAGCTGAGAGCACCCGTGACCCGGCCCAACCCACCATCTCAACCTTGTACGCGCATACGACACACACATGCACACGTATGACACGACTGCTCTGCATGCGCACACGTACAACACGACCACGCCGTACGTGCATGCGTATGACACGAATGCGCCGTACGCCCATGCGCCGACACCAATGTGCCGACACCAATGTGCCGACACCAATGTGCCATATGCACACGCACTGACACGAATGCACCGACACCAATGCGCCATATGCTGACGCATATGACATGCACGCGTGCAGCGCGTTCATGTCGTACATTGCATGCACGTACAGCGCGTTCGTGTCGTATGTCGCACGCGCGTACGGTGCGTTCATGTCATACATCGTGCGTGCGTACGGTGCGTTCATGTCGTATGTCACGCGCATACGGTGCGTTCATGTCGTACGTCACGTGCACATACGGCATGTTCATGTCGTACATCGCGTGCACGTACAGCGCATTCATGTCGTATGTCGCATGCACGTACGGCACATTTGTATGGCACATTTGTGTCGTATGTCACGTGCGCATACGGCGCGTGCGGGTGCGGCACGCACCCGACACCCGTCGACCCATGGGAAAAAACCCATGGGTTGATGGGTTCAGGTTTCCCATGGGTCGGGTGCGGGTCACCCACATTTGACCCGTGGGTGACCCGTGCTGTTCCCTACGTGTACCTTACTCCCTTGTTCTTGCTTTTCTATTGACCCCTTGTATTTCCTCCTTCCCTGGTCTTTTAAACCGGACAAAGTAGATAATACAAGGAATAGCTATATGAATATAATCCCCAGTCAACTGGACTATTTGCCAGTATGAATATCAACTTCATTTGTGTCCTAAGTTTCTGACTTGGTCCCTCGCATGTTTTCTGACTATCTGAAATTAGGGACAGACAATCGAGGAGGGCACAACACATAAGTTGAACCCAAGTCCCTCTGACTTTGAACACCTGAACAACTAGTTATATGATCTCAACACCACGATGGACCACTCCAAGTCCCTGATACTTCCTTGTCTACTTCTGCTTCTTCTGTCCTTGTTTTCGACCTTTGACCTTTGACCTTCAACCTTGGAATCTCAACCCCCCCTACAAAACCCTTTGGAAACCTATGGAACCCTATCGGAAGCATTATATTAAGCACCTGACATGTGGATTTAACACCCATAACCTGTTGGAATCTGTACAGGACTCAGTCAATGTGGATAAATGACTTAGATTAACAACTACCTGTACAGGACTTAGGGAATGGCACAGGTAACCCACAGGTCAAATGTGGGTGACCCACACCCAACCCATGGGGAACCCAAACCCATCAACCCATGGGTTTTTTCTCATGGGTCGACAGGTGTTGGGTACATGTCACACCCACACATGTGAGGCATGTTCATGTCATACATCATGTTCGTGCTGACACAAATGCACTGTAAGCATACACGTTGATACAAATGCACTGTACATGTATGCGTCGACACAAATGCACTGTATGCACATGCACCAATATGAATGCAATGTACGCATGCATGTATAGCACATTCATGTTGTACATGTAGGGAAATGCACGGGTCAGGCCAACCCGCACGGGTCACCAGGTCGGGTGTCCTTGGGTGTGGATGCGGGTCAAGCCGCGAGCACCTGTGACCTGGGCCCAACCCGGGGCGTCAACTCCGACATGAACGCGACGAATGCGTACGTGCACGTGCCGACACAAACGCGACGAACGCGCCGTATGCGCACGCGACGCCACGAACGCGATGTACATGACGTACACACACGCGCCGTGATGTACGCAACGCCCGTTACGTGCACGCGCCGCCACATACACAACGTTGCGTATGCAACGTATGCGCATGCGCCATGACAAACGCGACGTACGCGCCGCCATGTACGCGAGGTATTGCGTGTGGGTGTGGCGCGCACCCGAGACCCGTCGACCCATGGGAAAAAATTCATGGGTTGACGGGTTCAGGTTTCCCATGGGTCGGGTGCGGGTCACCCACATTTGACCCGTGGGTGACCCGTGCCATTCCCTATGTACATGTGTGCATACATGTGTACTTAGATGATACGCTGGGTTGGGCTCGGTCACAAGTGCTCTCAGCTTGACCTGCACCCAACCCCAAGGGCACCTAACCTGGTGACCTGTGCAGGTTGGCCTAACCTGTGCTATTCCCTAACAGGACTACAATGTGTAAGTTATATGAATAAATGAGAACAAAGTGAATCTCACCTCAGTTGATGTGGATAAATGACTGAGGGATAAAAATATTCTATGGCCACTGTTATAGGAATGGGGACTGTGGACCAAAGATATGGAAAAATAAAATGTTTAGCCTGAACAAAAGGATAGTCAATGTGGACATGCTCCACTGCACAATGGAATGTTCAAAAACATGCCATTAATCCCTGGAGACTGTGGGAAGCCTCTCTTTGACAGAGCATTCACCATCTGTTCTCCAGTGCCTTTGTTCATTAATTGACAGTCTAAGTCTCAGAATTGTCCACCAATACATAACATCTCTGTAAGCTGGAGCATTTGTTGAATCTAGAGTTGGAGGTACCTGCAGCTGTATGCCTTTTCACTATTGACCCCAAGGGCAACAACAAGTACTGACTCAGTGAGCTTCCTCAGAGTTACCGTGAAATTGTGTTAATATCTAATTTTCCAGAGCCCCGGCGACTCTGGGAGCAGAACATTATGTCAAGCTGCATATCTTGATAGCTAGCAGCCTTGCTCTCCACCATCATTCCTGTGCCTCTTGATCGTCAATTCCTCCCCTTGAGTGAGCAGTCAAATAATATGCGAAATTTACAAAAACACATATATTTGTTCAACTCAAGGCATTATATTTAATTTATCGACAAGCGTCCAGCTTTGCGTATGCTTTCTGCACGCTGGGCAAACCCTTAATCCTCTCGATGTACCCTTGCAGCTTGGGGTACTTGGATAGCTCCAACTTGGGGTATTCATGCAAAAGTAACCCTGTTGATCATCAGCTAATGCCAAACTTTGTCAAACAAAATAAACAGGGGCGTACAAGGGTAATGTGCCATATCTGGAATTTCACGAAAATCAGGGGTCAAGAGAAGGGAAAATGCGTTAGTTATACAAAATAGCACATACCGACGATAGTGAAACGCTTCAGACACAGCCAGTCACCCTCCCGCTCAAGACGCTTTTCAAGCACGTCAAAAATCCTGTACGACTCATTTTGGTACCGTTCGATCACCGACGGGTCCAAGTCCTTGACGGGGTGGTAATGAGTGAACCAGCTCGCTTGACCCATCGTCGGACCAAGGCCAGACACCTATATATAATATATAATATTAAACGCATTCAGCTTCGGTCATGTCTTGGGGGACGACACGTCTCTTGCCTGATAAAACAGCCATTCCCAAACTTCAGCCTTATCGTTGAGGTTGTCCCCTACGAACTTTCCGGTCTTGTCGAACCGCTCTGCGAGGTAGAGCAGGATCGCGCCCGACTCCCATACGATCTTGTCGTTGTTGGAGTGGTCGATGATGGCGGGCAAGCGGCCGTTGCTGGCAGTGGAGGATGACATCGTCAGGCTTTCACCGTAACACATATGATGGTTGTGTTTCAGATATACGTACGGATTGATTTTTAAGAATTCAGGACGTTTCACCCCTTCTGGGCCATCGCCCAATTCCTACAAGTAAACACCATTCAGTACCGTCTGTCATTCAAAGAATCATGCCCACCTTGGCGACGAGCTTATATTCAATGCCCAACTCTTCGAGGAGGATCGCGACTTTGGGAGGGTTGGGTGTACGGCCGTGGGCGAATAGTGTTATCAGGGGTGCCATAGTCCTAAAGTGATATTTTCTTAACGAAAAAATATATGGAGACCTGGGTTGGTTTATATACCCTTCCGCTGAGGATTTCTCGCAGTATCAAAGGAGAGCGGTCAAATGACTTACGACGCTGTCGGCTCACCCACGAGCCAATGGTCAGCGAGAGATATTTCCGACGCCTGACAGACCCATATGTAATTGGCTAGAATCCATCATCGCGTCTAAATGCTACTCCTATTCTGTCAGCATTGCTGTACATTATAAATCGGTTTAGTAAGAGGTAAGCCATCGCCAGAGCGATACTCCCATCAGCACGCTACTCCCGTCCACTCAGATACTATTTGAATCCGTGGAGCATTCAATGGCTTCATTCTCTCTAGATCAAGCGTTT
>QLPG01013389.1:0-11042 GCA_003314385.1 Gomphus sp. MG54 | reverse complement strand
ATAATAGAATGTGCCCGAAGATAGGACAATAGGAGGTGCCAGACTATAAGACAAGGCTGATAACCGAGGATAGTACAAGGACAGGAAGTCCCGAGGTGAAGCGGACCGAGGAATGTGGATGGTGGATGTACCGAGCCGAGACCGGTGTATCAAGCGTTATGCATGCTGCGTGGATGCTTGTACATGGACATAGGGTGGTTGCTCGGTCGGCACTGGCGAGTAATCGGGACCTCGGTACGTGTACTTGACAGTGCGGGTGCAGTGCGCACCTGATACCCATCAACCTGTAGGAAAAAACCCATGGGTTGATGGGTTCAGGTTTCCCATGGGTCGGGTGTGGGTCACCCACATTTGACCCATGGGTGACCCATGCCGTTCCCTACTCATAGAGCTGTGGAAGATAGAAGAAAAAAGAAAACCTACCATGGATATATTTTCTATAGCCACTCATCAAGTGCCCCAACTCCCAAATAAGTGGCCAATGGATACTGTTTGGACCATGCCAGAGCTAAAAGTGCTCTGTGTAGCCTACTGAGAAGACATAGAAAACTTTTTAGCTTTCTATTGGGACATAGTGGCTAAATAGAAAGGGACTTACAGGCTATCTACCAATAATCTAGCAGCTCTATATCATCCCCCAATGCCCAAGAATGTAGAAGAACTGGAAATGTTCAACCTAAGGTATGCTGTTAGGGAACAGGGGATGAACCCTTAAAAGTCTGGTCACTTTCCAACCAGTTCAGTTTGCAGGGGTCCAAACCTCTCCTCCAAGGAATAATCCAACTTAAATCAGTCTTATCTGGACTATCAAAAAAATATTATAATGTTTTGGCTGGCCATTTAAGAGAGAATTACCCTCAAGTAATCAACTCTTAAATCATCAAGCTCCTCAAGCCCAAGGAAAACCTTCAAAAAACACTTATATTTTTCACTTATTTCTATTCAGACCCACAAGGAACCACAGCCAGGTGCCAAACTGTCAAGTACACATCCCAAGATTCCAGTAATTCGGCAGTGCTGACCAAGCAGTTAGACTACGTCCACGTACAAGTGCCCATGCCACATGCAAATCACTTGGTATGCCAGTCTTGGCTCAGCACATCCACCATCCACATTCCTTGCCCCCATCCCTCATCCACTCTATGCCATCCACCATCCATTAATCCTACCATACCTACTCCTTATTCCTTGACCCACCTTACCTCGGGATATCCTGTCCTTGTTTTATCCTCAGCCACAACCGTTGTTTTATAGTTGGGCACTCTCTATTGTCCTATCTTGGCCACATTCCTATTATTCTATTTCCATTGTCCTATCCCCGTTTACATTCCTTCATTCTAATTTTACTCATTGTGGATAATATTCCTACATGCTCAGCATACCTTATTGTTCCACATTCCTTATTCCACAAGGTAGGACATGCATGTACATACTTCCTCATTCTGGGTATTGAGTAGGCTTAGGTCCCTTGTCTCCTCTTTCCTCTATAAAGTCCTCTACTTGGGCCAGCACTTTTGGCACTCCCTGTCAGGAACCATATGCCGGCAAGCCGACTATTCAATTCAGCCCACTCAGCCCAACTCCGCTCTCGCTCGCTATTCAACATTACGCCCTCAGCCCACGGACTATATGCACCTCGTGTATCCGTCTTGGCATCACATGCTCCTGTCAAATCGCTCCACTCATTTATGTCACATTCCACATGCTCGCTTTTCCATTCCAAACTCATTTACATTTAATATCTTTCATTATGTTTCATCTCATTTTCATCTGTTCGCAATTCTGTTCACTCCTTTATATCCAAATCTGTTATTATGTCCTTAGGGTAACTTCGTTGGGAATCTGAGTGACACGTCACTCAACAATGTCATGGAGGAGATCATTATTGGGACGTAGTATTTCTGTTTCTCACTTTTCATGTTCCTCGGCTTTCTCATTCTATTATAGGAATCTATTCGACTCCTAATAGATTAGAAAGTAGTATAAAAGGCCTTGTACTATTAGTTCAGTCTTCAGTCAGAAAATCAATCTTGATTTTGACTAAGTTCCTCTGTTCACTTCCGTCTCTCTTCACTATTACGAAATTTGGGGACCGTACGATCCAAGTGGGCGCAACGCAAGTATGTTGAAGCCAACCCCAACTTCGAACCTCGCCAATACCCTCGCCATTGGGAGATTTAATATTATACAATTACGTCTTTATCATCATTGTAACACTCCCCCAGTACCTCCTCTGTCCCAAATTGGTGGCACGCATGGCAAGTAGGGTGCAATGCACAAGTACATTGAAGCCAAAGCCACTACTTCCAGCCTGCAGGACTTGGCTGTTACTTGCCTGCATCTTTGGCATTACCGAAGCTTGACACAAACACTTATAGATAGGGGTACCAAACTGCTGGCCCAAGTTCTCAAGACTACATTGTACAACAAATTCCTAGGTTTATGTAATAATTATTACATACAAGGTCATCCCAGAAGCATGGCTCACTTACTATTAATATTTTGTGATGAGAGCAGTCACAAGACTACTTGCCATGGGAATATTGCTTATTTCTTTATTACTAGTGACTAACAGGGTGACTTGTAACTGCCACAGGCTTTGAGGACTTTCCATTCCTTTCCACACCCTTCCACTAATTTCAGGAAGTCTTGCCTTATCAGGGAGTTACATAATCAGCTTAGAATTAGTATATATAGGCTAGTTCTGTAGTGTAAAAGTATCAAGTCCACAATACCATGCTCTGATTTACTTGGCAATACTGACCGACCGACCCTTACCCATATCATCCCCTCACTAGTGTGTGGTCTCGGCTTGGTACATTCAGTTCATTATTTGGTTCATTTTCCCTACCCTACCATCTTATTCTTTATTATTCTTCTATTCCCCATCCTTCCCTGTGCCTATTTACCCTTGAGACATTCACTATTCATTTATCACTTGGTTGCAGCCCTATTGTTTTATATTCGGCCACCCTCTATTGTTCTATTTTCCCTCACACTCCTACTCATTTATTATCGGTCATATCTCATTGTCTTATTCTTGTTTACATTGTATTGTTCTATTCTAGATTGCTGTGGACAATACCTCCACATGGTCTCTATAGCTTATTCTTTTCTCCATATCTTATGCCACCCTCATTCCACATTCTGCCTCTTAACCTATATAAGTAGTGAATGCATGTCAATGATTTCTCTCTTGGCAGGGGAAGCATTATAAGGTGGAAGTGAAATTTCCTTAGTTCTAGGTCTCAAGTTAATTTCAACCTTTGCATCATAATTCCCAAGTCTGCCATGGAGACAAAATGCTTTTTTATGAGAAAGGACAACATCCTGGAGTGCTTTTCTATTATATTCACTGATCTCAGGAGAGAAATCAAGTTCTTCTAACAGCTTGGACTCAGGAATATCTTCCTCAGAGAGTTCTTGAGCTTTAGGACCCCTGTTTCTCCCTCACTTTCTGAAGCAACTGATGCAGTTGTATTGCTAGCCTCTATATTTTATTAAGCAAGAGCTCTAATAAGGGTAGCATATGCATTGCAAGAGTCAAGTTGCTCCTTGCCCATTTTATCAGGTCTATGTCAAGCTTCGGGTACTGTCAAGCTTCGGTTACTGACGGACTTCGGTACTGCCAAGGGGTGTTGACAAAAGGTTGGGCGAACTATGGCCAAGTCCTGCAGGCCAAGAGTAGTGGTGTTAGCTTCAATGTACTCGTGCATTGTGCCCTACTTGCTGTGCATGCCACCTATTTGCAACAGACAGATACTCGGGAGGATGCTGATGATGCCGGCCCAAGTCGAGGACTTAACAGAGGAGAAGAAGGTAGAAGGGCCTAAGCCTAGTCGATACCCAGAATGAGGAAATATGTACATGCATGTCCTACTTATATCGGTTAAGAAGTGACATGTGGAATAAGGAATGTGAAGCAACAAGGTATGCAGAGCATGCGGCTATTGTCCACAATGAGTAAAATTAGAACAAGGAATGTAGACGGTCATAGAACAATGAAGGGTAGAATAATAGGATCATGACCGAGGATATGACAATAGGGAGTGGCCGATTATAAAACAATAGAGTCGTGACCAAGGATAATACAAGGGAGGAAGTCCCTAGGTGAGACAGACCGAAGGGTGAGGACAAGGAGTGTATATGGCAGATGTACCAAGGCGAGACCGGTGTACCAAGTGTTATGCATGTGGTGCAGACACTTGGTCGTGGATATGGGATGGTCATTTGGTTGGTACCGCCGAGTGAATGGGTCTTGGTACATGTGCTTGACAGTGGACGTCTACCTAAAAGGGGGGGGGGTGGCAACTGGCTAGAAACCTTTCTAACTATGCAATCTCCCCTCCTGAAGACATCCCCTCCACAAAATTTCCCTCCATTTGCCCCTCTGTTCCTCCATTCCGACCTTAATTCCTCTCCATCCATACCCTATACCATCCCTCAACTGGTCCTCTCCTGGACTTTCCCTCCTCCCAGACCTTGGCAAAGTGCCGAGATCCCGATATGTCTGGCTGTGGAACTTCCACAAGTCACTGCCCATCTGCTAGGCCACATGGCCACTATCTGCCCGCTTGATCCATGGCTCTCCTTATGAGTCTTGTTCTATCCCCTCCTCAGTTCCCCTTACTCCTGAAATATTTGTACCCCAGTCAGTCCATCTTGCCAACCTGACCCAATGCCCCCTCCTCCTTTTTTTTCCACTACCCTTCTTTCTTCTTCGGCACCTCCTTAATCCGTTTTTTTTTTCTTGGCCTCCTTGGCCTCTTCAGTGGTGGCTTCTCTTCGCCTCCTGTTCACATTTGCGAACTCCACTCTGCCTATCGGCTTCATGGGTTCAGCCACTAGAGGGGGGATACTGTCAAGTCTACAATACTGTGCTCTGATTTACTTGGCAGTACCAACCGACCAACCCTTACCCATATCATCCCTCACCAGTGTGTGGCCTCAGCTCGGTATATTTGGTTCATCATTTGGTTCATTATCCCTATCCCACTCTCTTATTCTTTATTATTCTTTTACTCCCTGTCCTTCCCCTTGCCCGTTTACCCTTGGGACACTCACTATTCATTGTCACTTGGCAGTGGCCCTATTGTTTTATATTCGGCCACTTTCTATTGTTCTATTTTCACTCACTCTTTTGTTCTCGGTCATATTTCATTGTTCTATTATCATCCACATTCCTTGTTCTATTCTTGATCATTGTGGACAATACCTTCACATGATTCTTTATACCTTATTGTTCTCCATTCCTTGTGCCACTCTGTTCCACATCTCACTTATTAACCTATATAAGTAGCCAATGTATGTAGATGGTTCTTTGTTCTGGAAATCAACTAGGATTACACCTTCTTGTCCCCCCTTCTCCTGTCTAAAGTCCTTTACCTGGGCCAATACTCTCGGCATTCTCCCAGGTATCTCTTCTGTCCCAAAGCAGTGGCATGCATGGGAAGTAGGGCACAATGCACGAGCATGTTGAAGCAAAGCCACTACAACCGGCCTGCAGGACTTGGCCACTCCTGTCTGACACCTTGGCATTCCCGAAGCCTGACAGGTACTGATGGACTTCGGTACTGCCAAAGGGTGCCGGGCAGACAATGGCCAAGTCCTGCAGGCCAAGAGTAGTGGCCTTGGCTTCAATGTACTCGTGCATTGTGCCCTACTTGCTGTGCATGCCACCGATTTGCAACAGACTTGGGAGGATGCTGATGATGCTGGCCCAAGTCGAGGACTTAACAGAGGGGAAGAAGGTAGAAGGGCCTAAGCCTAGTCGATACCCAGAATGAGGAAATATGTACATGCATGTCCTACTTATATAGGTTAAGAAGCGACATGTGGAATAAGGAATGTGAGACAACAAGGTATGCAGAGCATGTGGTTATTGTCCACAACAAGTGAAATTAGGATGAAGGGATGCAAATGGGCATAGAACAATAAAGGATAGAATAATAGAAGCGTGACCAAGGATAGGACAATAAGGAGTGGCCGACTATAAAACAATGGAGCCGTGGCCGAGGATAATACAAGGACAGAAGTCCCGAGGTGAGATGGACCGAAGGGTGAGGACAAGGAGTGTGGATGGTGGATGTACCGAGCTGAGACCAGTGTACCAAGTATTATGCATGTGGCGTGGTCACTTGGTCATGGATATAGAATGGTTGCTTGGTCGGCATTGCTGAGTGGATGGGTCTCGGTAAGTGTACTTGACAGTCTATCAAGCCAATTAGAAGGTTTTCTAGCAAGGCCTAATAACTGTCCCTGATGGATAGTAATGGGTTGTTTGGAAAGTTACACACATGAAGCCTTGGATTATCATGAGACACCAAGGAGTTGGTAATCCCATAGAAATCTTCTGGACCTCTGTTGGAGTAGAGTATCTTTTCAACAAATACTTCATTACTTTTTCCAGGAAAATGGATGGATACTGGAATGAGAGAGGCAGATTCAGGTAGAATCATCACTGGGTGAAGAGCTCTCATGCTAGGATTAGTGATTCTTGCTCTCTGCTTCTTTCTAGTCTTCTTAAGATGTCTATGTGCTTTAAACTTAGAAGTCAAAGAAGCTAGTTCAGGAAGCACCCTGACTTTGGACGCATGTCTATTGTCATCCTGCAAAGGAGTGCTGACTGAGTTTTTAATTCTGGTTTTTCTACCAGAGTTCCCGAACATTAGATAATGATCAGGTCCTTCTCTGATGAGAGAAATTGAGTATTGATCTGCAAAGTCATTCCCTAAGATGATTGGCATGGTCATGCCTGTTGGAAAAGAATATTGACCATTATCCACACACACGCATTCTATTTCACTCACTCAACATCATTGCCATATCAGAATCCCAAACACGAGACGAGACAAGTAAACCAAGATGCCCGAGACATACTCAAGTCATCGATATACAAGTAAACTCACGGAAAGAGACACGAGCCAAATGAGTCAAACAAGCAATGAGATGCACAGCAATCCAATATCACAACAATATACATCATTCAAATAACACCAAAATGAGAACACGTTACAATCATACAAACTGCCGAGTAACATCAGATGGACTTCACATACAGACTATATTAGGACATTTTCTTTTATTTCCCCTTATTGCTAAAACACATAAACACACAAGTTCTATCAATTTCTATCGCCAAAATCCCTCAATACAATCTCATAGGAGAATTTTATCACATGCATCCATCTCCTCATACAAAACAACTTTTCACATGTCGTAGTTAGCTCTTTTACTCCTAAACAACCCATGTACTTAAACAAGCTTGTATAATGCAATGTTCATCAGTTTTACTATCACACAAGTCAGAGAAAAATCGTGCGTCTTAAAAAATCATTCCTCACTCTTTTCTTATATTTTATTTTCTTCCTTACACATAATATTTCAGTGCAATGGGCAACTACATTTTGCTTGATGTCTTAATTCTTAACAATGCCTTTAACAACATACGCTTCAATCTCAAGATGGACTGGGCCTGAGTCTGTGTCAAAGTATAAGGGCATAGTGACATATCCCACAACTTTTGAAGTGCCAGTAACTTGTACCAAGTTAATCTTCTGGCCAGTCTTAATCCTAGGAGGATTATCCATAGCACTAAGTGATTTTTGTGAGATCAAGGAGATGTCTGATCCAGAATCTGCTACAAGGACTTGTGGATTCTTTCCATAGTCTCCTATCCAAACATTGGCAGTTGTTGTAGAAGATCCCAAGAATGCACAACCTGCAGGTCTGGACATAAGTCTCTTGAGTTTAATCAAGGAATTAGGTGTGCCCAACTAGTGAGTTTAGAAGATCTTAAGAAAGTAGCAACATGTTTGAAGTCATGCATCAATTTTCTCTTTTCTTGGCGAGTTTTGGGTTTAAACTCTACCAGAGCAGAATTAGATGATGTTTGACCATCTGATTTTTTGGATCCCCCCAGTCTAGACATGCTTTCTAGAAGACTCATGGCTGTTTTGGCAAACTGACAATGTGCTTCAGGGGACTGAAGAGGTTCTGGAGAATCTTCCTGAGCAGGATCAGATTCTTCTTCAGTTGAAGTCACAGAGCTAACATAAGCTGGTTCCAGGTCTAAATCCTTATCGGATTCATGAAGAGCTTCATAATACAGATCCTCATAAGAAACATCCACATTAGCTTCTTCAATTGAAGGGGCAGCAAAACGAGAGTGGGCAGGACAAGATCCTGACTTAGCATGTTTGCACTCATTATCCCAGTGCTTACTGCTTCTACAATGTGTGTAGGGTCTAGCTCCTTTAGACTCAGGAGTAGGTCTTTTAGACACATTGGAATCATCCTTAGGGAATTTAGGAGAACCAAGCTTGGATGACCATCCAACCAGATGACATCTAGGGTCTCTAAAAGATCCTTTAGATTCAAATCTATATTTGGACTGCAAGGAATTTTCCAAATTCCTAACATGTCTCTCCATGTTATCATCAGAAGTGAAAGGAGGATGAGACAAAGATTCCTCATGGTATTTGATAGCAGATTGGAACTCAACAGTATCAGAACACCTATGGGCATCTATGACAGTATGCCAACAAGATGGTGCTCCATTTATGACTTCCATAATAAGTTCTGAATCAGACAGTTTACTGACAAGTCTCAGAAACTCTGCCTTTCTAACATAATACTTGCTAGGAGATTCATTAGAATGACCAGACTCTCTGAAAGTTGCATGGTTTGCTCTTGCTTTCTGTCTATCCAACCAGGCTCTATTTATGTAATAAGCCCCAATTACATCTCTGATTGATTTCCAATCTTGAGAGGCTTCCTCACGATAAGACAATGGCAAAGAAAAGAACTATCTCTCAGCTCCCTTCCTAAGTCTCAATGGGATAATTTCACCCAGTTGTTTAAAGACTGTGGCAGAGAATTGAGCTAAGTGATTCACTTTGAGAATCCATTGTGCTAATGTATCAGGATTACCATCCCATTCAGGGACAAGATCAGGACGCAATTTGTTGTCAAAGTAAGCTTCAAGCTTGCTTGAATTGACATTATGATCAATTGCCAATTTTCCGCTTTTATGATCATCCCCCCTGTCTGGAGTATGGCCACCAACATTTCCACTACCACCATCTGGAGGACCAGAGTCTGGAGGACCTGAACCTCTAGGTCTACCAGGTAGATTACTTTTTCTCCCAGGAGGGAAATTAGAAGGTCTAGGTTGGTGAGGAGTGGGTGATGGATTTGTGGTGTCATCATCATCATCAGGGGGATCACCTCCAGGAGGTGGGGCCCCTCCAGAAACTCCATAAGTCCTGTCAGGAACTTCCACAGTTTCAGGGATGCTGAAGATGGTTTTCCTTCTAGCATGACTGGGTGCTTGGAATAATTCTGCCAAACCATCAGACCCAGTAAGCTTAGTGGGATTCTGATTGTAAGGGAAATTAGAACCCAATGAAGGTCCAAGTCCACGATTGTAGACTGTAAATTGTCTTCTTTTAACCTAATCATGAGAGATAGGATAATTGTATTCCAAGTCACTCTTAGGAAGTTTGGAAACTTCCTTGGAAGTGTAAGTGGAAACTGGTTCTGGAGCCTCCTTCATAATTATAGACAATTGTGAAGGTGAATCATGCTCTGAAGCATGAGACTCAGAAAGAGTTTGAACTTTGGCTTCCATAAAGCGCAAGTCTGCAGCCAACTTTCTTTCTAAGATTCTATGGGCAGCAATGTAGCATATACAAAAAACTTCAGGGTCAGACATCATTTCTGATGGATCTGGGAAAGCTATCAAAGATAAATCTTCTTTAGCAGGTTTCCATGCCCCTTTGGCTTTAGCAACTACATCCTAATGGAATGCTAGGAAGTTTTCTACATCCTCTCGCAAAGTGACGCAAATGACTTCTAGGTCTTTAGCTCTCCACAAAGACTCTGTAGACCACTCTAAAGGCAAATGTGGAATAGCAGAGGTTCAAGGCACATCTGTTGCAACATTTCTTTACGGTCTACAGCGAGATGGGATAATGCATCTTGCAACATCTGATACTTGTATGGCTCGATGTAATAGCCAATTTCACTGCTATCAGCAACTCACCCTGGCATAGCAAGTAATACTGAGTCAAGAATAGCCAATTCTTCTTTGAAGTGACCATCTGCTAAGCGAGAAAATGATCTAAATGCTGGCACATTTGTATGATCAAGATATGTCTCTGCAATGCTAAGCAGTGCATCTCTTCTCAGAGAAAGTGAGCTATTAGCTTTAACTTCCTTTCATCTACCTGCAGTTTTGAAGTCTTTAAGGGACTTCTGTGGGACAAGATAGACATTTTGAAGAGGTCCTATTACTAGGGGCTCATCAAAAGTCAATTGAATAGGCAGCTCTGAGACTGAATCAGTCTCATGTGCAAGTGAAGCCTCCAGCCTACTATTTTCAACATATGAGGGCAATGATGTAACAAAGTCTCCTGTTAGGTAATTAGAAATATTAGCAGGGGTGGTTGGTACACTGGTAGTGCACAGCTCCTGGTAAACACTAGTCAATGACATTGATTTGTATTTGCCAAGTGGATTCAGATTACAAGGATGATAAATTTCAAATTGAGGTGTTGAACGAGCTGGTGTGGGTTGAGGTACAAGGTAAGGAGGAGAAGGAGGAGAATTAAGATGGGAGTAAGGATAATATCCTTCCTTTGAAAGTTCTTCAGATGAAGAAGTTTGTAAGGAGGAGGATACAACGTTAAGTAAAGCTTTAGTAATAGATGGAGTGGTTAACTCAGCAATTGTAAAAAGATTCTACACTCTAAACACTGCTAAGTGATTCCCAGAGCATCCACCAATGTTTTGGAACCTGGACAAGACCTTGGTGTTAAAGATATAACACTTCAGTCAAGCACTGTGTGAAGTGAAGCGAGACGAAGAAGAGTTTCAAACCCTGCTGCAGCACAACTCTGGAAATAATTTAATATTTATACTTTGGTCACAATCTGTGTAATAACTCTAGCAAGCTAGTACAATGAGAAGGTGATGCATTTGTTAGCAGCAATGAATGAGACTATCAAAGTCTGTAGGTTCAGGACACTTAGGGATCCAGA
>QLPG01013384.1:370-10984 GCA_003314385.1 Gomphus sp. MG54 | reverse complement strand
GGATACTGACGGACTTCGGTACTGCCGATGGGTGTTGTCAAAAAGGTCGGGCGGACTATGGCCAAGTCCTGCAGGCCAAGAGTAGTGGCGTTGGCTTCAACGTACTCGTACGTTGCGCCCTACTTGCCATGCGTGCCACTGTATTTGCAACAGACAGATACTCAGGGGGATGCTGAAGATGCCGGCCTGAGTCGAGGACTTAACAGAAAGGAGGAAGGTAGAAGGGCCTAAGCCTAGTCGATACCCAGAATGAGGAAGTATGTACATGCATGTCCTACTTATATAGGTTAAGAAGCGACATGTGGAATAAAGAATGTGGGACAACAAGGTATGCAACGCATGTGGTCATTGTCCACAATGAGTAAAATTAGAATAAGAGATGTAAGGTGGAAATAGAACAATGAAGGACAGAATAATAGGACGTGCCCTAGCACAATAGGAAGTGCCCGATTGTAAAACAAGGCCATGACCGAAGATAACACAAGGGCAGGAAGTGCCGAGGTGAGGCGGACCGAGGAGTGAGGAGTGGGTGTAGGAATGAGGGATGTGACCGATATGCGCGTCCAGCCGAGAACAACTCATTGAATGGTTCGTGCTTGGTTATTAATGGAGTATTTTAGTCGGTACCGCCGAGTTATCGGGTCCTCGGTACGTGTACTTGACAGCTTGACAACAACCGCTGCTCATTGAACTCCCAGGACCGCCTCCTGCAGTGTCATTAGTACTATCCTTGAACAACTTAGTACTCTGATATATGAAATTGTTCTCCCTAACACCAAGGCTGCTAAAACGGTGACAATCTCTCTTGAATCCCTGTACCAAAACCACAACTTTATTTCTGCAGCCCAATTGATGCTCATAGATTCTCCACACAGCCTACAACTGACCAAAGTATATAAGCAACTGGATTCCCTCTCAACCCACTTAGGCCTTCCAGATACCACACAACCAGCTAGGAAATGCACCTATACAGCTGTCCGCTGTCCTTACCTCACCCACTCTGCTAGCCCCACAGCCAACTCCTGACCCTAAAACACCATTCCTTAATACATGGCTTGACCTTATACTTTTACAACCAGATCACAACAATCTGGTGGTCTCAGGCCTGTCCAATGAGGAGCTAAGAGAGGAAATTGCCAGAGCCATTGAAGATGCTGAATGCAGGTCTGAAACAAGATTTTACACAGCAGATGCTGATGGGAATGAGGACATAGAGACCATCCCACTGGAAATCTGTGCTGCATGTCAACACTGGAGTGGGGATATATGGATCACAAAATGAAGTGAAGTTAAACAAATATATCTTGCCTGCACAGTGCACCTCTGGCTTACCAAACTTTCTGATCAGCTCTCTGTTGCCCAAAGACTTTCAGTTATTTTTCATGGTATTCTGTTAGGGAACAGGGAATTCTCCCTTAGGAATCCAGTGACTTCTGAACCATATCAGCATACAAGATCCAAACCTCTGCTCTCAAGAAAAGACCCATCAAAATTAGTCTTGACTACCAACAAAATATCATAATATTTTTGCAGGCCATTTAAGAGTGAATTACTTATGGTAATTAACTCTTAAATAACACACCCTCAAGCCCAAGGAAAAACCCTCAAAAACAAGTTTATTTTGTCTTTCTCTATTTGGACCCACAAGGAACCACAATTGGGTGCCAATTACTTAATACACAGAAAAAGGCACCAAATTCCTGGCTCAAGTTCCCAGTCCATGTTATAAGGTAGAAGATAAACAGTTTCCACTAAGGTCATGTGACTCAAGTGTCACATCTACTATTTTGTACAAGGATCTGGCAACATCGACCAAAATTTGATTCTGAGACTACTAGGGAATGGCACGGGTTAGGCCAACCCACATGGGTTACTAGGTCAGGTGTCCTTGGTTGCAGGTGTGGGTCAAGCTGAGAGCACCCACAACCTGACCCAACCCATGGTGTCATGCATGTGTGTACGACATGCACATGCCTGTTTTGAAACAATAAAGAGGTAACCCAAGAACCATGACAAAAATTTGGTGTGAAGAAAGCCTAATCAAGTTCTCTGACAAGATGACAGCAAGTGTAAGGGCAACCTAAGCAGGCATTCTGCCCTTGGGTGGCACACTGGCGAAGGGGGATCCAAAGATTTAGTAGGGCACCTGTCAAGATTTGGTAATGCCGAGATATCGGTTAAGTCCTGCAAACCATTCTGGGGTGGCTAGGCTTCAATGTGCTCGTGCATTGTGCCCTGCTGTTCCATGCGTGCCACTAATTTGAGTAGTGGGAGGAGCCTCGTGAGGATGCCGAGGGCGTCGGCTCGAGTGAAGGACTTTAGAAATAGGAAACGGACAAAGGGGTGCAAACCAATTGATATTCTGAGTGAGGAACTATCTACATACATCCCGCTACTTATATAGTTAAGAAGCAAGATGTGGAACAGGGTGGCGTAAAGAATGGAGACAATAAGGTATGAAGTAACCACATAGAGGCATTGTCCACAGTGATCAGAAATAGAATAAGGAATGTAAGCGGGATTAGAATGATAGAGTATGGCTGAGAATATGATAATGAAGTAGTGGGCGAGAATAGAACAATAGGGGATGGCCCAAGATAAAACAATGGCAATGAGTGGCCGTCATGTTGTTCGGGGGAAACAGATCAAGGAGTGGATAGGGGGTGAAGGAACAATGAAGAGGATAGAACGAGAGGAGTGGTCCATAAGATGTACCAGGTGTACCAAGCCAAGGCCGCGTGGTAGTGCGAGATGATGTGGGCAAGGGCCGGTTAGTCGGTATTCCCGAGTGAACCGGTACTTGGTGTTGCGGGCTTGACAGCACCTAATTACACAGTGGCTAGTATACCTGGTGAAGGGGGATCCAAAGAGAAAACTCTAAAGAACCCCTTGCCCACTAACTACAAGTATATAAATACCATTGCCATGGCACTCCACTTGTACCAGGAATCACTCCCCATATCAGCCAGGATCCCAGTGACTAATGAGAGCGCAGATGATAACTACTGTTGATACCCATTGATGGTGGTTGCCAGTTGTGACACCTGCTGGGTGGGTGTCTTGTTTGGGAGTGGACCAAACAGATCTTGGTTGGTGGACGTGAATCTCAAGCAGTGTAGTGTCGGTCAGGACTTATTATCGGGGGTTCCCCTGACATCACCCCCCTCTATAATGCAGCATCCCCGATACATTTACACCCACAGGTAGGACTGGTGTGTGGGATTTGAAGGTAGACACCACCATGAAGCAGATTTGATGGGGGGCACCCAGGTGTTGATGATAGAAGTCAGCAATGAGATCGGGAGCCCAGAAGTCATCTTCGTTTTCCCAGGAGTTCTCCTTGTAGCCATATCCCTTCCATTTGATGAGGAACTGTAGCTGATTTGCTCTCATTTGGCTGTTGAGTACTTGTTCCACCTTGAAGTGTTCCTCTTTGTCAAGTAGGATCGGTTGCGGTGGGAGGGGCTGTCGTCTGCCCAGAATAGAGTCGGCCAGAGCTGGGGTGAGTTTGAACACCAGGAAGACAGGGTGGAGATGACTCAAGGCCTTTGGGAGTCAAAGTCAGTATGCATGGGATTTGACTTGTTCATTGATGAGGTAGGGGCTGAGTCACCTGTGTGCCAATTTCTTCGACAGCCAATTGGTGCAAATATCGCTAGCATCGAGGTATACCTTGTTGTCCAGCACAAACCTCGGCGTTAATTGGCATCTGCGGTTGTAGTAGGTGGCCATGTCTTTCTTTCCCTTTACCAGGGCTGATTTTGCCTTGGAAAGTGCTCCCTCCATCCACTCCTTGGACTCTTTCACAGATTCAAGCCGAGATGGGGGTTGGTGCAGCTCAAAACCCATGCGGGGGTGCCAGCCCATGTCGAGTAGGAATGGGGATTCTTGGGTTGAGGCATGAATGTGGTTGTTGTACTGGAACTTGGCTAGGGGGAGGAGGTCATCCCAGTTGTCTTACATCTCATTGACAAAGAGCTGAAGGTATTGTTCCAGTCCCTGGTTCACCCGCTCGGTTTAGCCATCCATCTGTGGGTGGTAGGCCATAGAGGCTACCAAGCAAATTCCCAACAAGCGGTTGAGTTCCCAGGTGAACTCGTGGATGAACTGAACCCCTCGGTCAGACACCACTACTTTCGGCAGCCCATGTAGTTTCCATACCTGGTATAGGAAGAGTCATTCCACCCTGGCCACTGTGACAGTCATGTGGGTGGTATGAAGTATGCTCGCTTGGAGACCGAGTCTACCACATTTATCATGGCATTGTACCCATGTGAGTCAGGTAGCTCCACTATGAAGTCCATGCTTATCGTGTCCCATTGTGCCTTGGAGACCAGGAGCGGGTGGAGTTCCCTGGCTGGGTGCTGCCTCAGGGCCTTTGTTCATAGAAACAAGTCACATGTCTTGGTGTATTTGCCAATGTACCGGGATATATGAGGCTACCAGTAGTTTTGGGAGACAAGCTCTAGGGTCTTCCAATGGCTGGGATGTCCAGCCACCTTCGAGTTGTGGTGGTGGGCTATGATCTGCCTTTGGAGGCCTTCTAAGTATGGGATGTATGCTTTGCCCCAGAAGATCAACACCCCGTTGGTCTCTGCCCACTCAGCCAAAACCAGCAACTTTCCTCCCACTTCTCGTAGTTTCCATACCGCCTCCACCACCTCATCCTCTAACATCCCCTTGCTAAGCACCTTCTTCAGCTCTCAGATGATCTCTTGCTCCTCTCCTTCTAGTACCAGCCCTTTGAGCACTCATATCATGAATAGCTTAGGCCGGAGCAACACCAGGTCACTGTTATCACTGATTCCTGAGCTGTGGTCTGGTCTGTGTGATAGCGCATCATATTTTCCCATCACCACTCCAGGTCGGTGCCACAGGTCAAAATTGAAATGCGAGAGGTAGAGCGACCAGCGGGCCTGTCATTGGTTCAGCTTCTTTGAAGACCGGAAGTACTCCAGGTTCTTATAGTTGGTCCAGATCTCAACATGATGTTTGGCACCTTCAAGGAAGTGCCTCCACTCTTCTAAGGCTTGGATGATCACTAGCATCTCCTTGTCATGAATTTTATAATTCCTTTCTACCAGGGAGAGACTCTTCAAGTAGAAGGCAATTGGGTGTCACTTGTTGTCTTTGGGTGACTTCTGCAAGAGAACTGCTCCCGTAGCCACATTGGAGCTATCCACCTCCACTCAGTAAGGTCAACTGTTGTTGGTGAACCCAAGGACAGGTGATGTTGTGAACCTCTTCTTAAGCCCTTCAAAGGCCTCCTGCTCTGCACCTCCCCATCTCCACTTTACGTCTTTCTTCACAAGCTCAAACAGTGGCCTGGCATGGTGTGAGAACCTCTCAATGAACCTCCAGTAAAAGTTGGCAAAGCTGAGGAAGGCCTGAACCTCTTTTCAGTTGGATGGGGTCAGCCAAGCTGTGATGCCTGCAACCTTGACCTGATCCATCTCTACCTTGCCATGGGATATGATGAGGCCCAGATATTTGATCCTTGTTTGCTCAAACTCACATTTCTCTGGCCAAATGTAGAGCTTGTGGGCTCTCAGCCATTCGGGGACCTCCCAGACAACTTGACAATGCTCTTCAAGTGTCTCAGTGAAGATGAGGATATCGTCCAGGTATACACACATGTGTCCTTCCATGACAAAGTCCTGGAAAATGTTGTTCATCATGGTCTGGAATGTTGCAGGGTTTTTGGTGAGGCCGAAGAACATAACAAGGGGTTCGAAGAGGCCTTGGTTTGTCCAGAATGCTGCCTTCCACTCGTCTCCTTCCTTAATACATATGTTATTGAACCCCCACCGCACGTTCAACTTGGTGAAGTATTTGGCCCCCTGAAGTTGTGTGATGAGTTCCGAGATGATAGGGAGGGGGTACCAATTCTTCACTATCATCACATTGAGCACTCTGTAATCCTGGGCTAACCATAGGGAGCCATCCTTCTTCTTGATGAAGAATATGGGACTTCTCATGGGGGACTTTGAAGGGCGGATACGGCCTGTGTGGAGGTTTTCTTGTAGGAACTCATCTAGTTCCCACTGCTTGCTTGGGGAGAGTAGGTACACCTTGCAGGCTGAGAGTTTTGCACCAGGTTCTAGTTCTATTGCATGGTCCCTTGTCCTCAGCTCAGGAAGGGAGTCGAAGGACTCCTTCTCCAAGAGGTCACTAAAGTGCTGGAGGTAGGGTGGAATTGTCCCTTTCTCTTTTGGAGGAGTACTCCAGAGGGCATGCTCGGCTAGTTGTTGCACGGTGGTGGTTGTAATAATGGTTGGGAGTGGGATGTTTGGCAGGGCTATGGTTGTGAAGAGGCAATCCCCTGGTGCAAGGAGGGGTTCATTGTGGTCAGTACCTTCATAGACTTCAGGGTTGTCATCCATCATACTTGGCAATAGGCCAGCCTGAAGAGCCCGGACCACCATTTCCTCTCGACATTCCTTCTGCAATTTGGCTTGGCATGTGTGGAATTGGATAGAGCATTGATTCAGCATGATCTCCTGCGTTTGCCAGTTGATCTTGAGCTTGTGATCGTAGAGCCACAGGTAGCCGAGGATCATCTTGTGTTTTCCTAGATTGGTTACTGCAAACACAGCCTGTTCCAAGTGGTCTTGGTAGCACAGGATGACATCAACCATGTGCTGAATCACCCCACCTTTGTTTGGGGTGCCATCAATGTTGTACACCGGTGTGGGTCATGTCAATGGGCACATGGTCAGCTTCTTGGCCACTGCAAGCTTGCGGTCTATGAACAGTCCAGTGGCCCTGCTATCCAGGAGCATGGTTACGCCCTTGACCTCAGCCATGTCGGTAGTTTGTACCTCTACCTTAACATTCAGTGAGTTTAGGGAGGGGGTGGATGCCACTACACATTGTTTTGGGAGGGCATGTTCCCATCATTTCAACCTAGGAGGGGGAGACAGAGATTTTGGTGGATTTGATGGAGGAGTGTCTTCATCGTTTGCAGCTGAGAGGTTATCATCTGAATACTGGGTTAGACAGAGTGGCAAAACCCTTGAACAAAGGCAGTGAGGGCACATCCTTCACTTGCTGCCTTGGGCAAAATACTCCAGTTCCACTTCCTCAGTCCCTTTGGCCTCAGCCACTTTCCAAATGTCAGCGGATACCATCCAGTACTCTAGCATCTCTTTGCACTCCTCCGATGTCATAAAGTATACATCGTATGCCTGGGGTCAATCTCGGGTGAAGTTGTAGGGTGTAAATATACATCTCACCCCTGAGAGACCAATCTCAATATATTTTCTTTTTCTATCGATTTCGGTTGCATCTTGTGCACAATTCAATTCTAAAAATTTCGAAATTTATTGTGTATTTTTATCCTCAAAACTGAGGAAGTTATTCTTATTTTTGTATACTACTCACAAGCACTTACACATGCACCACATGATGCACATGGCCGGCTCCCTGGGAAGGGACCAGAAGTTTGGCTCTATACTGAAGAGGTGGTATAGGGGCCGGCTCAGGCTTATATGTGGGTGAAACAACACCAGTGTGTGCCTTCCTCCTCAGTGGTTGACAACACTGAGGAGGTGAGCCAACTGTATGAATATATGTATATTTATGACTGATTTTTCTGTTATTTACTCTGTAGTTAAATCTCTTAGGTATTTTTTTAATAAATACTTAGTGGTTGACAACACTGAGGAGTTAAATCTCTTAGATTGCTAAATAAATTCTCTAACCTACTGCTCAAGTTGCTCAAAGTCTTACAGAAGTGACCGGTCTTGCCGCATCATTGGGACATGAGGGGTAGAGTGTACCACCATTTGGCTATATCGACATCCATCGGCGTGGGTCCCTGGAGTGGGGCCAAAGGAGAGGAAGCCAATGGAACTCTGGGGAGTATGGGTACAGCTTGCCTAGCCAGGGGTTAACAAGCCTTTGGTTGGCCTGTAGAACAGGGGCATGCGATGACATAAGTTGGGGTCCCTACAAGGCTTCATTCGCTGCATGTGTAAGAGCTACTGCCCTTGCGGCAGTATACCACGCCAAAATGTCGTCGTCCTTTGGTCTCCCATCTAGTATCAGTGCAATGTGACTTTGGATTGTAGGGTCAAGGCCTTGCTGGAACTTCATAACAATTGATTGCCCATCCATATATTTGGCCTTTTCGACTAGATCTTTGAATTGGTCGATATACTTGTTGACCGAGCACTTGCCCTGATGGTACTGTTGCAACTCTAGTTGATTTGCCACGTTGGTAGCTTCATGCAGGGGGTAGAAGTGCTGTCGGAAGGCTTTGGTAAAGGCCTTCCGGTTGGTGTAGAGAGGCCTGGCTGTTTTTGCCTCATGAGCAAACACCCAACCAGAGAAGGTCGCAGCTCTCCTGGTTTTCATGAAGGATATTGCCCAGAGGATATGGGACTACTCATTGGGAAAGTTGGCAGCACAGACACCAAGATAGAGTGTACAGGACTGCATGAATGCTTGTCTATTTACACGGTTGCCGTCAAACTTGGAAGGCTTGGCAGGCTCCATGGTCTGTTTTGCAGGCTGCCAAGCCCAGATCGGGAGGCCTGCTACCAGGTTCATGGTGGTTGCCTGCAGCACATTCAACCTCACCTCCAGATCCTGCTTTTCTCTCCTCTATCTCAGTAACTCCTACTCTATACCGACTAGTTGGTCTAACAGTTCTTGAGCCAATGGTAAATCCATAAGGGAAGTGTTTTTATAAGGTGAATGAGAAGGGGCTGCTGTTATTGTTACTTCTAAAGGAATTCAATTTGGAGTCAGACAGTTAGGGCAGCCGGTACTCGTGGGAGAGAGTTTTCTACTGTAAGGGCAACCTAAGCAGGTGTTCTACCCTTGGGTGGCACACTGGCGAAGGGGGATCCAAAGATTTAGTAGGGCACCTAATAAGACAGTGGCTAGCATACCTGGTGAAGGGATATCCAAAGAGAAAACTCTAAGGAACCCCTTGCCCACTAACTATGAGTATATAAGTACCATTGCCATGGTGCTCCGATTGTACCAGGCATCACTCCCCATATCAGCCAGGATCCCAGTATAGCTGGTGACTGACGAGGGCATGGATGATAACCACTGTTGATACCCAATAATGGTGGTTGCCAGTCACCACGCCCGCTGGGTGGGTGTCTTGTTTGGGAGTGGACTGAACAGATCTTGGTTGGTGGACATGAATCTCGGGTGGGGTGGCATTGGTTGGGACTTATTATCTGGGGTCCCCCTGATAGCAAGCTAATGCCTGTCCAGGTTGATGTCTAAAAAGAATTGTTTAGCAGGTAGCTTGTCAATTACATGTAGGAATAATAGTTTATGTATGTGAACTATTATTCTACCCTTGCCTAGGATTATTTCCACAGATGTTCTATAAAATCTGATTTAGTTCTTTTATGATATTTTTATGTACCTTTTATATTTTAGCCAAGAAACCTCCCACTTCGGTAGAAGGGTTTGAGATTTACTCTTTGGAATAAACCTCTAAGTGGTCTTTGTACCAACTTATATAAGAGTGCCTGCTGCACTAGATAATCTGGCAGATTATGGGTGATAATAAGATTGATTGTTAAGTTTGTCAGGCACTGAAAATGCTGACATTGTACTAATGCAATAGTACCAACTTTACAATGCTGGCAGGGGATTGGCCAAGTCCAGTAGACCCATTGGGGTAGCTTGGCTTCAATGTACTTGTATGTTGCACCCTATTTTCCATGTGTGCCACTAATTTCAGAGGGGAGAGGAACTCGAGAGAGTAAGAGTGTTGGCCTGAGTAAGGACTTCAGACAGGAGGATAAGGGAAGGCAAGAAGCATATGCCAAGTTGATATTCAGAATGAGGAACTATCTACATCCATATGCTACTTATATAGGTTAAGAACCAAATGTAGAACAGGGTGGTGTAAGGTATGAAAAAGGAATAAGGTATGGAGAGCATGTGGGAGCATTGCCCACAATGCTCAAGAATAGAACAATGAACACAGACAAAGATAGAACAATAAAATATGGCTGAGTATAGAATAGTAGGAGTGTGACCAAAAATAAGACAATAGGGTCTTGACCGAAAATAAAACAATAGAAATGTCCCAAGGTAAAACAGAATGAGGAAGTGGATCAGGAATAAAAGAATAAACACAGGTAGAAAGGATGGGGATGAGGCTTGCTTACAACCACGTCAAACAACCAAAATTCCCACGCCTCAAAACACCCCAAAAACGCACCTAGGCCATTGTTCCTCAAACAAGGACCAAAAGCTGACAGAGGAACCTGACCAATACCTACCAATCCCTACCCCGATGTCGAACGATGCTTCGGCGAGTGGAACGAGGGGCGGGAACACACCCACACAGCGGACGCAGGGGATGACGGCCATGGCTCAGTCGAGGCTCGATGCCCAGGGTCGGATCCAACCTAGGGCAACAGCTAACACCGCAAAAGAAAAACAGCCAGAGCAGGTGAAGCGAGTCGAGGACTTGGGCGAGAAAAGAGGGCAGGCGGGCCGGCCGGCCACTAGAGGCGCAGCGCAGGACTCGGAAAACCTCACCAGGGAAGAGATAAGGGAGCTTCCTGGGCAGGAGATCAGAAATTCCGATGAAGGTAAGCTCTATCTTGAGCGTACCTTGCTAACAATACCAGG
>QLPG01013360.1:0-11909 GCA_003314385.1 Gomphus sp. MG54 | reverse complement strand
TTGGAATTGTTGGACTATAGATACTTGATTCTAAATAGAGGATAAAGAAAATAGGGGGCAAAGATGTTTTGGAAATTGATTAATTATCTATTCTAGTACATGACTTTTGTTATATATTAAATGTACCTGTGCATGTCCCTTCCCAGAGACACATTATTGTTGACATGTCTGTTGCATGTGACCTGAATGTGACATGAATATGATGCACACTGCGCTGGTGGAGGCTGCTGATATAAGCGAGGTTGGTGCCCAACCTCACTTACATCAGTGGAATATACATGAAATTTGGTCTCAAAATTTGGCCACCCCCTAAAAAAATTGGTAAAAATCCAAAAAAATGCTAAATCAACTCCATTTCACAGTGTGAATCTTATTCTGTAAAAATTAGAATATTTACATGAGCCGTTCTCTCGGAATCAAAAAAGCGGACTTTGAGTGTCCGCGACTGTAGTTCCTTTTGCAGAAATGAATTTGTCCCCTGAAGATGTGAATCTAGCTGAGTGCCCATGATTGGTTAGCTGCCCAACACTAATAATATTGTTTGGGAAGTCTGGTGTATGCTTAACATCATGCAGTTTTGTGGGGTAAATTTTGTTATTTATTTTGAATTTGATCGTAATTGTCCCTTGCCCTCAAGTTATTAGGGAATTTCCTGGTGCAATCTCATTAATTTCTGACTTTTCCTCCATGTATGTGATAAAATCATTTTGGTTACATGCAATGTGCATTGTTGCAGCCATATCGGCCAGCCAATCTGATGCTGAGATTGCTGCCCATGTGACCTCCTTAATATAAGCCATAAACACCTAATATTAATCTTTAGATTGCTTGATGCAGTCCCAATCTTTTGGCTCCTTGAACCATTTGGGTGCCTGACCTTCTTTGCTGCCTCCTTTTACCCAACAATCTTTTATGTATTGCCCCTTTTTGCCACAATTTTGGCAATTCCCTTTGGTAGTGCTGGTTGCTTTATCTCTGCTTTTGCACCTGATACTGGGGTTATGCTGTGCCTTAAGTGCTGTCTGTTTAATAGTCCCAGCACTTCGTGATCAGTCTTCATCCAAGATCCTAGCGATCAAAGTTTTGGAGTTGATTGCCATGCTGATCACTTTATTGTAGTTAGAGAAATGCATGGGTCAGGCCAACCTGCACGGGTCACCGGGTCAGGTGTCCTTGGGTGTGGGTGGGGGTCAAGCTGCGAGCACCTGTGACCCAGGCCCAACCCGGGGTGTCAACTCCAACACGAACGTGACAAACACATACATGCACGCACCAACACAAACGCGATGCCCCGAAAGTGACGAATGTGCCATACGCGCATGCGACACCACAAATGTGACATACACAATGTATGCGTATGCGCCGCGATGTACGCAACGCCCGTACACACACGCGCCGCCATGTATGCGACTTACATGATGTATGTGCATGCGCCGTGACGAACGCGACATATGCGCCGCCGTATATATGCCACGACATACACGACATATGTGCATGTACCATGATGAATGCGACATATGTGCCGCCACATACGCGACGTATTGCGTGCGGGTGCAGCGTGCACCCGAGACCCGTCGACCTGTGGGAAAAAACCCATGGGTTGACGGGTTTGGGTTTCCCATGGGTCGGGTGCAGGTCACCCACATTTGACCTGTGGATGACCTGTGCCATTCCCTAATTGTAGTTGTAGTAGCCCAGGTGTTGGGTAATGATGTAAGCAATGTATTACTGAAGTCTTCATCAGTAATTAATTGTCCCCTGGCATTCAATTGCTGATATAGCCCATGCATCTTCCAGATATGTTTGTCCATATTAGTGCCCTCCACAGCCATTGTTTGGAAAAATTCCCAGTGGATACTAACAATGCCAATCACTGTTTTAGATTCAAAGATCCCATGCAGTCTTCTCTATAGTTTTGTAGCAGTAGTATCCTGATCAATATATACCAGATACTCATTGGATATTCTAAGACAAATTTCCTTTTGTGCTTTTTTATCCTTCTTTTTCCATTCAGCGATCATGGTCTGTTCCACTTTGGTAGGCACCCTGGCATCTATTGGCTGTGGTTCCATCTCCAATTCATTGGTTATTGTTAGGCCTTGGTAATGCCAAAGGTGCAGGTGGAAACTGGCCAAGCCCTGCAGGCCAGTCCTAGTGGCTTGGCTTCAACATGCTCATGCATTGCATCCTACTTTCTGTGCATGACACTGATTTGGAATGGAAGAGATGCTTGGGAGGATGCCAAGAGTATCAGCCCAACTAGAGGACTTCTAGACAGAGAGAAGGAGAGCAGGAAGGTGTAAACCTAGTTGATACTCAGACTGAAGAACTATGTACATGCATTCACTACTTATATAGGTTAAGAAGCGGAATGTGGGTTAAGGGTAGCATAAGACATGGAGAAAAGAATAAGATATGGAGACCATGTGGAAGTATTGTCCACCATTATCTAGAATAGAACAATAAGATGTAGATGAGAATAAAACAATGAGATATGTGTTATGGCCCATGCCGCCAAATAACCCACATTAATCTCCACAACCACCCACACCATTTTGGAGACCTTTCTGACTACTCAAAGCCTGAATAATCACCTTATGAATTCTGACATATCAATCCGAGGTTCCATGTTCCTGAACCTCCGAAGATTCCGAAGCTAAAGTTCTGCTCCTTTGTTAAACAATGTGGAGGATCATCATATACCTCACTCCCTTGTTTTTTTGTTCTGTATTGCCCCTTGTACTCTCTTCCCCCCCTTGTCTTTACTTGGCAAAGTTAGTACAAAGACTAGATACATGTATATAAGTCACCAGTCAACTGGACTATTTGCCAGTACAAATATCGACTTAATTCTGCATCGTAGTTTCTGATTCAGTTCCAGTAAACTTTCCAACTTTCCAAAATTAGAGACAGATGATCGAGGGGGGTGCAACACATAAGTTGAAGCTAAGTCCCTGCGACCTTGAACCACTTGAACCGCCCTATACTGTGAACAGTCCTAGACCTCCCAGTGCTTCCTGTCTTTCTGCCCCCTTTCCGATTCCGATTGTGAACCTGTGACCTTTAGTCCCTCTGCCTCCAGAGTACAAACCCCCCTCGGAAATCATTCGGAACCTCCAAAAACCCTTCCAGAAGCCTCTAGCTAAGTGCCAATATGTGGATTTAACAATATGACTGATAATAAACAAGTAAGAGTGTGAGTAAAAATAGAACAATGAAAGGTGGCCAAATATATATCAATAGGGCTGCATCTGAATAATAAGTGAATAGTGAATGTCCTGAGGGAAAATGGGTGAAGGAAAGGATGGGGGATGAAGGAATAATAAGGAATAGGAGGGGTGGGATGAGGAATGTGAACCAAATGATGAACCAAATGTACTGAACCGAGACCACGTACTAGTGAGGAATGGCTTGTCACTGGTGTGGGATTAAGTGGTAAGGGTTGTTCGGTCAGTACTACTGAGTGAACTGGAGCTCGGTATTGTAAGCTTGACAGTTATCACCAATAGATATAGGTCCTCTAAGATCTATTCTCGGTGCTGCCACTATTTAATATAATTGTCCCAATTCAAGGGGTCCACCTTGTAAGCATTCAATGTAATTGACAATCAAGCATAGTTGAGAATAGAACAATAGAACATAATCAAAAATGATAGAAACAAGATACATAAAAGAATAAGTGAAGATAGTAGGGGATGGGATGAAGAGAAGTGAACCAAGTGACAAACTAAATGTACCAAGCCAAGACCACATACTAGTAAGGAATGACTTATCACTTGTGTGTGATATTAGACAGTAGAGATCATTTGGCTGGTACTACCAAGTGAACTGAAGCTTGGCATCATGTACTTAACAGGCAAAAGGGTTCATTAGAGTTTTCTTTTTGGATTTTTTTTTGTTAGGTATGCTAGTACTGTGGACATAGATGTCCTACTAATACTTTGGATCCCCCTTTGCCAGTACACCACCCAAGGGTAAATGCCTGGTTAGGTTGCCCTTACACAGACCTTCTCAGATGACTTTGTGACAATCTTGCTCAAATTGGACTCAACTCAAGCAAATTTGCTGGTCACAGTTTTAGAAGGGATGGTGCCTCCTCTACAGCCACTGCAGGTTTGAATAAATTTGAGCTACAACAACTGGGGCACTGGCACAGCGATGCTTACAAGGTCTACATTGACCCTAACAAAGACCACCTACTCTCCCTTTCAGCATGCCTGCATTGGGCCATTCCCAATGCTCAGCCTCCCAAGCCTCCATCTCTCCACCTTGTTCCTTAGTTGGCTTGAGCCTGGCCCACTTTTGGGTTATGTCAAGTCCATGATCCCGTGCTCTGATTTACTCGGCAGTACCAACCAGCCAACTCTTACCCATATCATCCCTCATCAGTGTATGGCCTCGGCTCGGTACATTCGGTTCATCATTTGGTTCATTATCTCTATCCCCCCCTCCTATTCTTTATCATTCTTTTATTCCCTATCCTTCCCCTTACCCGTTTACCCTTGGGACATTCACTATTCATTGTCACTCGACAGTGGCCCTATTGTTTTATGTTTAGCCACACTCTATTGTTTTATTCTCACTCACTCTTTTGTTCTTGGTCATTGTCAAGATTCGGTAATGCCGAAATACCGGTTAAGTCCTGCAAACCGGTTAAGTCCTGCAAACAGGTTAAGTCCTGCAAACAGGTTAAGTCCTGCAAACAGGTTAAGTCCTGCAAACAGGTTAAGTCCTGCAAACCGGTTAAGTCCTGCAAACCGTTCCGGAGTGGCTAGGCTTCAATGTGCTCGTGCGTTGTGCCCTGCTGTTCCATGCGTGCCACTAATTTGGGTAGTGGGAGGAGCCTTGTGAGGATGCCGAGGGTGTCGGCTCGAGCGAAGGACTTTAGAAATAGGAAACGGACAAAGGGGTGCAAACCAATTGATATTCTGAGTGAGGAACTATCTACATACATCCCGCTACTTATGGAGTTAAGAAGCAAGATGTGGAACAGGGTGGTGTAAGGAATGGAGACAATAAGGTATGAGGTAACCACATGGAGGCATTGTCCACAGCGATCAGAAATAGAATAAGGAATGTAAGTGGAATTAGAATAATAGAGTATGGCGGAGAATAAGATAATGAAATGGTGGGCGAGAATAGAACAATAGAGGACGGCCCAAGATAAAACAATGGCAGTGGCCAGGACAATGAGTGGCTGTCATGTTGTTTGGGGGAAACAGGTCAAGGAGTGGATAGGGGGTGAAGGAACAATGAAGAGGAATGGATGAGAGGAGTGGTCCATACGATGTACCGGGTGTACCGAGCCAAGGCCACGTGGTAGTGCGAGATGATGTGGGTAAGGGCCAGTTGGTCGGTATTCCCAAGTGAGTCGGTACTCGGTGTTGCGGGCTTGACAGTCATACTTCATTGTTCTATTCTTGATCATTGTGGACAATACCTCTACATGATTCTTCATACCTTATGTTCTCCATTCCTTGTGCTACTCTGTTCCACATCTCACTTATTAGCCTATATAAGTAGCCAATGTATGTGGATGGTTCTTCATTCTGGAAATCAACTAGGTTTACGCCTTCTTGTCCTCCCTTCTCCTGTCCCAAGTCCTTTACCTGGGCCGACACTCTCAGCACTCTCCTGGGTATCCCTCTGTCCCAAATAGGTGGCATGCATGGGAAGTAGGGCGCAACACATGAGCACGTTGAAGCCATGCCACTATTCTTGGCCTGCAGGACTTGGCCACTCCTCGGCATTCCCAGAGCCTGACAGGTTATGCAAAAGAGTGCCAGCATCACAATCGAATTGTTTACCCATGTGCTACAATCGAGTAAACATAGTAGAAGTTGAGCCATGTGTCTATGCTAAATTACAAAAAATAGTCTTGGGCAGAGTTCGAATTGGAATAGTTCCATTTGTGACAACAATAATGAAGAATGATACAGTATAGTAGACTTCCTTGATACAGGATACCTCCTTGATACAAATTGATTTTCCAAGGTCTATTCTCATTCCAGCGATACAAGGTTTTTGTCAGGCATTGGAAATGCCAATGATACCATCAGGAATTGGTCAAGTCCTAGAGACCAATCAGGGTGGCTTGGCTTCAATGTACTCATGTGTTGTGCCCTACCTTCCATGCATGCTACTGATTTCTGACAGAAGGGGTACCCATGAAGGTTCCGAGGGTGCCAGCCTGAGGGAGGACTTCAGATGGGAAGAAAGAGAAAACAAGGAGGCCTATGCCAAGTTGATATCCAGAATGAGGAGCTATGTTGAGCCTGAGGTCATGTCAGGTCCGAGCTGACATAATTTGATCCAAAGTTGTGTGTTCAAAGTCTTGGGGACTTGGCTTCAACTTATGTGTTGTACCCTCCTAGATCATCAGTCCCTAATTTCAGAGGTCAGAGGTTCGGAGGCTTGGAGTTCAGAGAACAAGTGAGTGGGAATACTAAGTTGATATACGAACTAAGGTATAGTACAGAAGTCTGGAGGTATTTATACATGCGGTCCTTATTGTAACTAATTAGGAATGGTCAAGAGAACAATAAGATGAACGAAAATGGGTTACAAGAGAAATGTACATCTAGTGTTACAATAAGACTATTGTTCAATGAGAAAGGAAAGATGTCCGAGGTCCGAGGTGATTGTTGCTGGTCAGACTCAGAGGTGATGGGGTAGGTTTGGACTTGGTTTGGGGTAGGATTCTTCATAGCACCCTATGTCGGATGTCTGAGATATCAGGGTTATATCATGGATATAACAAGCTATCTACATATGTGCGCTACTTATATAGATTAAGAAGTGAGATGTGGAATAAGGAATGGAGAACAACAAGGTATGCAGAGCATGTGGAGGCATTGTCCATAATGATTAAAAATAGAATGAAAGAATGTAAATGAGAATAGAACAATAAAATAGGATAATAGGGATGTGGCCAAGGATAGGCTAATAGGAAGTGACCGACTATAAAACAATAGGGTCATAGCTTAGGATAAAACAAGGACAGGATGTCCTGAGGTAAGGCGGGCCAAGAATTAAGGAGTAGGCAGGGTGGGATTAATGAACAATGAATGAGGAAGGAGTGAATGAGGGGTGGGAATGAGGAATGTAGATGGTAAATGTGCCAAGCCAAGAATGGTATACCAAGTGACTTGCATGCAGCTTTGTCACTTGTGCATGGACATAGACTGATTGCTTGGTTGGCAGTACTGAGTTACCAGATACTCAGTATGTGTACTTGACAGTTTTGCACAAAGAATCTACTATATATAAGCAACATCTAAGCCAAACCATGTAAGGGAAGGAGAAGAATTGCATTCAGGAGGAATTTTTTTATCTAAAATTTACTCAATTTTGATAACATACAATCTTAAATCAGTGATTGCTCAAATTTTCTGAGAGATTTTGTCATAGAGTGTTCACATTAGGGAAGCTATGCATCTCCTATTGCTAATGTCAAGCTTCAGGAATGCCAAGAGGTTGGACGGGGAATGGCCAAGTCCTGCAGGCCAGGAGTAGTGGCTTTGGCTTCAACGTATTCGTGCATTGCACCCAGAGGAAGGAGAAGGTAAGGGGCCTAAGCCTAGTCGATACCCAGAATGAGGAAGTATGTACATGGATGTCCTACTTATATAGGTTCAAGAGGTGACATGTGGAATAAGGAATGTGGGACAATAAGGTATGCAGAGCATGTGGGGGTATTTTCCACAATGAGTAGAATTAGAATGAAGGAATGTAGATGGGGATATGACAATGAAAATAGAATAATAGAAATGTGGCTGAGAATAGAACAATAGGGAGTGCCAGACTATAAAACAATAGGG
Organism: Gomphus sp. MG54; assembly: GCA_003314385.1. NCBI lineage: Eukaryota > Fungi > Basidiomycota > Agaricomycetes > Gomphales > Gomphaceae > Gomphus > Gomphus sp. MG54. The sequence continues at coordinate 4,089 of QLPG01013360.1, read as the reverse complement.
TTGTAGCCAAGGATAAAACAAGGACAGGATGTCCCGAGGTGAGGTGGGTTAAGGGACAAGGAACTGACAGGGTAGGTTTAATGGTTGGTAGAATGAGGAAGAGTGGACAAAGGATGGGAATGGGAATGTCGAGGGTGGATGTGCTGAACCAAGACTGGCATACCAAGTAACTTGCATGTGGCTTGGACATGGGGGCATGGACATAGTCCGATTTACTTGGTCAGCACTGCCAAATTACTGGACACTTGGTACATGTACTTGACAGTATCCCCCCCTTAGCAGCTGAATCCATGAAGCCAGTAGTTGGATATTGAATATTAGGGTTTGGGATTCTTAAATGTGACATCACATGGAATTTGGGTATAGTGCCCAGATGTGCTTCTCTTCCCCTATTAAAACGTGTACAACCCAATAACAAAAAATGGATCCTGAAACTGATAAGATGAGAAGCAGATGGCAGAGATACAGGAGCAGTGGGTCAAGCGACAACATGACCACAAGGAAGCAGAAGCTACTTGGGCTGCCGAACAGGCAGCAAAAGCCAATGCTGAGGTGAAGAAGGTGGAAGAAGAGGAAGCCAAGAAGAAACAGAAGGAGGATGAGGAAGCCATGGCAAAGGCAGAGGCGATGAAAAAATTGGCCAAAGAGAGGGAAGTGGAGGTGGCTGCAAAGGAAGCAGCCAAGAAGGTTGCAATGGAAACAACCAAGCGGGCCATTAATGACACGGCCAAACAGACTGGGGCTGCAGGCAACCAGGGAATGGATGAGGAGTCAGGACATCAGGTGGAGTGTCAACGGGAAGAAACTGTTGCTCAGACAGGGGTACAGGTCCCCGAGCAGACAAGTGTTCAGGGATCCCCAAAACATATTCCAGACCTCAAGGTGACACCCCAAGAACAGGGTGCAGATGATGTAAGAGCTCCCGAAGTCTCAGGAGTGCCGAGGGTTCTGGTACAGAAGAGGGGTAGGAGTGTGGAGGCAGGGCCCAGTAAAAGCCCAAGTAAGAGAGGATGGGGAAAGAGTGAGAGGCCAAGAGGGGCCCAGGTGAGTGGTAGTGGGTTGCTTATGCATTTATTACTGACTTGTTTTAATAGTGCAAGGACAAGCCAACCCGGGAGTGGTTGCTGTCTCTATATCCACCTTGCAATATGTGCAAGAGACATTGGGATGATTGTGAAGTGCCGAGGATAGAGGCTGTGTGTGGTCAATGCAATGTGCAGAAGATGGGGTGCTCCTTGGCAGCCCCTTGGCAATGTAAAGCCAAGAGCCATGAGGAGATTGAGTCAGAGAGTGGGGAGGAGAAGATGGAGGAGGAGGATGAGAAAGTGGAGGAGCCACCACAGAAGAGGCCGAGGCAGGCCTGCACTATGCAGCCAAGCGGGAGGACACCCATGGTCCAAGTCCTACAGGCTAAGCCAATAGGAGGAAGGTGGGTGGTGGAGCCCCTAGAGGTGCTCCTGATGGGTTAGAAGAGGATGATTAGGATCCTACTGCTCATGGTAGAGAGGGATCTGGGAGGTTCTGAGGATGTGAGAGATTCAGGAAAGGAGGAGGATGAATTGAAAGATGATAGGGATGATCAGATGGATGTGGAGGGAGGTAAAGGGAAAGGGAAGCAGAGGGAGGATGATGAGGATATGGGGAATGAAGATGAGACTTGAAGTGGTCTCTACTTAATAAATTGATTATTTTTTTTGACTGAAAGAAAAATAAAAGTAAAAGGTATGTGAGGGGAAAGATAAGTCAGGTGGGCCAAGATGTTTGGCCTTCCCAGGTGTGGTAAACGGGAGGGGAGAGGAGGTGATGGATGGACTGGAAGATGTCTGGAATGGGTGTGCTCATAATGTCGGAAGTGAAGTGTTGGGATGATATGGGGACAGAATGGTCAGGACTGAGGGCATGGAGGTGTCAGCAACAACAAGAGCTTCAATACCAGGGAGTGGGAGAGGGAAATGAGCAATGATACTTGTCAGTGTATTGACCAGCTCAAGACTGAGCTTTAACTAATTACCTAAGAACTGTACATATGGTCTGGTAGAGTAGTGGAGTCCAATAACAAGCAATAGAGAGAGGAGTAGAGAAATCATGACATTATCTCCCCTTTTAAGGTCAATGTCCTCATTGATGATGCATGCATTGACTGTTGCCTGTCTACTGGGTGATCCAAAGTACCGGGTTGGAAGAGCTTGCACTTGTTTGGCATAAGCACTTGTGTCACTTGTATCCCTCCCACCCATGGTCTCATCCGATAGAGGTGGTGAGAAGAAGGTAAACGACCCCTGTACTTGTCCTAACCATTGTGCCAGCATGCACGATTGGTGGGGCATCCTTTTTGCAAGAAGAAGGTAAGGCAGGGGTCGGCAAATGGATTAGTTAGTTTTCTTGTTGCACCGGCATGCATGTCAACCTCTCTGGACCTGGACCCTCTGGAGCTCTCTGCTAGCAAATGGATCATCCTCTTGTTGTGCCAGTGTGTGCAACATTTATGGGTTGTTTCCTCATCACGCCAGCATGTGCGGCGACTCGGTTTTCTTTTTACAGGTTGTTTCTTTGTTGCACCGGCATGCATGGGCTATTTTCTTTGTTGTGCCTGCATGTGTTTGCACCTGTGCACCTCCTAGTCTCGCTCCCACATTGTCACATTGACCTGCACCTGCACCTTTCATTGTCGCACACCCATTGCATCAAGTTGCCATGCCCACCACCACCGCACATGTTGTACATGCATTGCATTTGTCATTGTGCATGTGCTGCACTTGCCATTGCACACTTGCTATGCCAACTCGCTGCACCTAGACTGGCCGCACCCTCCACCACTGCATCGAGTCGCACCGCCTACACTCACCACACCCACCACCGTACCTATTGAGCGTGTCGTGCATGTGTCGCATTTGCCATCACACACTTGTTGTGCCAACTTGCTGCACCACTCACACCCACCACTCGCACTGCCCTCGTACCCACCATTTGCCTGAGTCTTGTTGTGCTGACTCGCCACGCCAAGACTTGCCATGCCACTCACACCCACCGCTTGCACCACCCTCATACCTGCCATTCGCACCGCCCTTGTACCTGCCGCTCACACCCGTACCTGTCCTTGCACCTTCATGCATGCACTCTTGCATTGGCCACTCATTCATGTGCACACCATTGCACTGGCCACTCATTCATGCACATGCTGTTGCACTCCATTTATTTGCACATCGTTGTGCTGGCCATTGCCCGTACCTGCATGCTTTGCATTGGCTGTTCGTTTGTGCACACACCGTTGCAGCATTATAGGGTTTTTGTATGGGCAGAAGGGTAGTCTGTGGAAGATGTGGCCTATGTGCCTGGGTGCTGCTGGGAATCACCTGTGGAACTCTTGTGTTTTCTGTTTTGCATTCCTCATATTCTTCTCTGGCACCCACAAATTCTCTTCTCTCAGGTATCCAACCCACTTCACCAGATACTGCAGCACTCCCCTATGCATTCTGGAGTCCAGAACTTCCTCTATTTCATACTCCACTCCTTTTGGTATCATCACTGGTGGAGGAGGTGTTGGCTTTTGTTGTATGGAGGATGTGGGTGTTCAGGCAGCACATAGAAGGACAGTATTAAACACAGGATGGATGTTCTTCCAATTGGGAGGTAGTCACAGTTTTACCAAAAAAATATAATAATTTTGGCTGGCCATTCAAGAGTGAATTACTCAAAGTAATTAACTCTTAAACTATCAAGCTCTTCAAGGCCCAAGGAAATACTTCAAAAACACTTATATTTTTCGCTTATTTCTATTTGGACCCACAAGGACCCACAGCCAGGCACCAAACACTTATACATGGAAAATGGTGCCAAACTGCTGGCTCAAGCTGTCAAGACCTTGATACCGAGCTCCGGTACACTCAGTAATACTGACCGATCATCCGTCCTCTACCCATATTATTCTCACTATCACATGGGCTCAGTTCAGTAGATCTGGTACACTGTCTAGGCTTCTTCTTCTATCCTATCCGTCTCATCCTTCACTATCCTTCCATCCCTTCACCCATTCCCCTGAACATATGATGGCCACTCATTATCCTGACCACTGCCTATTGTTTTATCTTC